>WNWK01008924.1:0-72500 GCA_009830355.1 Cherax destructor
GCTAACATAATCTAATGCCTGTCTATTCAGGTCTATAACTACCTATATTAGGGTGCTAGAGCTACACTATTAATACCTAACGTTGCCTTAATAATCCTACTATTAGTCTCTAGCTGTACAAACTTGCCTAGGTGTTCCTAGGTGGATAAATCTATCAATTAAATATATACACAATAGTCACCGTCATCAGCTGGAGTGTGCGTATGTTTTGTTAGGTGTGTGGGTTTATAAACTCCGAGGGCCGATCCACGGTGTGTAAGGCTCCTGACGGCTCCCTTACCCTGTGGAACCTTTAGTGACTAAAAAGTTTCCACATCCTCCCGCCGACGAAGGTAGACGATACGTCTACGTCAAGTTCACCTCCCAAGCCCTACGGCGGGCCCTGGACACGAGTGCTATCCGGCCACTCTCGTCGAGCAGACTCTGGTTTAACTCCGACTGTCCAGTTTCCGCCGTGTGGATCGCTGGGGGTGTAAACTTATGGGTTCCGGTGATTTTAACACCCTTCCCTTTAACTTTAATGTCTTTCACATGTCTAGCCTTGTCTGAGCAGCTTCGTACTTTCCCACCCAGTGGCCTATATACCCCGGTAGCCCTTCTTCCCACTGATACGAGGTTCCCTGGGTTTAATGACAATCTATCTCCCTCTTTAGGTACCCCATAAAAGCGTCTCCCCAAGGTGGCTAAGTGTTCGTCACTTCCTACTTGGTTTGGCTTACCCGGCGGTTCATCGTGTACACTAACATTCATTATCACTACTCCCCCAGCTATCAGGGTGTGAACTTCCCCCCTCTCTGGCGTTGCAGGGAACTCATGAGGAATTCTGCCACCGATGATATATCCTACTGGGGATCTGTATAAACCAATTCCTTCCTTAACAGTCCGTCGTGTGGACAGGAAGTCATCAAGATAGTTGGCTCCCACCAGGATACCTACATTTCTGACTGTGTCAGTGGTAATGTCCTGGTCTGCCAGCTTCACACCAAGGTCTTTCAATCGCCGTCATCAGCTGGAGTGTGCGTATGTTTTGTTGGGTGTGTGGGTTTATAAACTCCGAGGGCCGATCCACGGTGTGTAAGGCTCCTGACGGCTCCCTTACCCTGTGGAACCTTTAGTGACTAAAAAAGTTTCCACAACCTTCCCACATCACAAAACACCACGACACTGTAACAATAATCCCTCACACCTTGCAACACACCACTGCTACACCGTGCAACACACCACTGCTACACCGTGCAACACACCACCGCTACACCCTGTAACACTACTCATTCACACCTTGTAACACACTGCTACATCCTGTAACACTACTCCTCCACATCTTATGAGACACCACGACACCTTGTAACACACCACTACACAATATAATACACCACCACTCCTTGTAACACATCACTACACCCTGTAACACATCACTGCACCCTGTAACACATCACTACACCCTGTAACATACCACAACACCCTGTAACACACTACTACTGCACCCTGTAACACACGTTAAACCTTGTAACACACTGCTACTATCTGTAACAAACCACTACTATACTTTATAACACACAACTCTCCACTGTAATACACCGCTACACCTTGTTACATACCACTACACCCTGTAACACACCACTACACCTTGTAACACTCCACTATTATATCCTGTTACATACTACTACACCCAGTAACACACTACTACACTTTGTAACACATCATACTCCCTGTAACACATCACTACACACTGTAACAGACCACTACATCTTATAACACATTACTATACCCTGTTGCACAACATGCACTACACTATACTATAACATATCATTAAATAATGAAACACACTACACTCTGCAACACTCCATTGCACTCTGTAACACACCATTACACCCTGTAACACATCACCACACCATGTAACACATCAATACACCTTCTAACACACCACTACACCTGTAGCACACCACTACACTTTGTAACACACTGCATTGAGTAACACAACAATACACCCTGTAACATACCACTGCACCCTGTAACACACCACTGCACCCTGTAACACACCACTGCACCCTGTAACACTTAGTAACACACCATGTGGCATGCAAAGAGTATGTCACAATTTATTTGGCATATGTCACACTCCCATTTAGGCTGCCAGTGAACTGGGTGCTAAGGGTTTAACGATCAACAGGGTACCCATCGTTAAATCAGTGCCTTGATTCATTGACCAATCACAGGCAAGCCTGCCAAAGCTGAAGCAACATGGTTCACTTGCAGTAAGCATTGGCAGACTTGCCTAGCTGCTGGTTGAGTACGGTGCACTCTCTCTGGCTTCTGCTTTGCCATCTGTCACCGTGGTATACACGTATTATTCTGTCTGTACATAGTGCACATGTCTGTATATAGTGGGTGAAGGCAAAATATACACAGGCAATTTATTACTTGTGTTCATAATATGGAGCCTGTTGGGGAGCTGGAGCTAGAGCTGGTCTTGGCATCGGTCGGAATGCATTGCTATAGCCTTTTGTATTGCCTGTCAGTCTTGCTACTGTGTGAGTATCCTGCAAGTTGTACTGTGTGCTATTGCTGCTTGTTCCTTGCATTGCATATGTGTTATAGTGGGTTATGCCACTAATATAGGTGAGGCGGTTGGTGTCTGAGTATACTCTCCTAAATCTTCTCAAACTATCTCTGCAGCATTGCTGGCGAATTGATCGTTCCATTAGCAAAGAATTCGAACGAACTCTCACTATTGCACAGCTTCGTGACATTATTCATTCCAAATTAAGGGTTGGATCAACTATGGCACACCAATCTGAGGTATCTCCCACTACAGGAGATATTAATTGTTGATCTCCGCTTAGGTTCCTTCATAATGTGGGAGGGGTAACACCAGAGCAATCAGACCAGTAGTCTCGTGAAGCAGGTGGTGCACCGGGTTTGTTTCAGGGTGAGTCCGCTTCATCGGCGCTTGAATTAAATGAACTCAATCTCAAAACAACCAGAGAGCAGCGAGCATTTGCTAAAGAGGAGTTTGATATAGAGAAGGAGAGGAGGCAATTTAAGCAGACTGTTTTCGCTTTGTTGAGCCTGAGCCTGATCACTTTTTCGAAGCATTTGAAAACCAGTCTCGAGCATTGAGGTGGCCTGAGGAGCAATGGACAGCACTGGTGCTTAAAGCATTGTACGGCAAAGCACAAGAGTTCAAAGCTGTTTTAAATAATGAAGAATTTGCTGATTATCAGGATGTTAAACAACAGTTCTTGGGGCATATCAGTGTATTCCTACCAAGTACAGGAGGGAATTCAAATTGTTCAAGTGTCAGCTGGGTCAGTCTCATGTAGACTTTGTAAAGCAGCAGTCAAAAATCTTCACCAAATGGTACAAGGTGAGTGGTGTCACCAACTTCTCCGACTTAGTGCAATTGCTTTTGGTAGATATCCTGCTGAAATCTGTTGGACCAGAGGTTAAAGTCTTCTCTTGAAGATCATTCGTTGACCACTGCATTGGAAGCAGCCAGACTGGCTGACACTTTTGAGGCTAACTGCTCCTTGTCCGAGCAGTCTTATCTTTCTTACCAACAGCCTAGCATGAATAGAGATCGTCATGGACAAGTCTGTGACAAGAGAACGAAGTGACAGGATGAAAGTGAACAACGATGCCAACCAAATAAGTCGCCTGGTGAGCAACGACATCAAACTCACGATCAACCTTCTGAGCGACGCCCTCAAACTAATGGTCAACATTGTGAACAACAACGCCAGTATACAGAGTGGCACCAGCAACAAAATGAACAGGGACCCAAATTAAAGTATGAGGTAACCTCTCAGCATTGTCATAAACAAGACCTCGTCAAGTCTAACTGCCCAATTAAGCCAAAACCCTTAGGAAAAATCAACATCCTCCCTTTTGAGATGAACCAGAAAGAAGAATAGTGTGGTATGGCCCCATACTACAGTACATGCCACATCTTCCTTCATGAGAATGAAAAAAAATGAAGTAACAACTTTTAGGGATACCGTGGCTTATTGCTCCCTTATAAGAGAAGGAGTACTCCCCCTCTCTGAAAAGACATCATTGCACTCCTCCATTCATCTAGAAGCATTTGGAGATGCATTTTCTGTCTCTTTACAGAGTAAATATTATACAGGTTATTTGACTGTAGGTGTTTCTGAGGGATGTCCTATTAAAGATGTAGCGTTATTGCTGGGTAATAACATTCTTAATTCGACAAAATGTCCAGAATCTATAATGAATAATTCTTCTCCGATGTTGGCCATAACTTGGGCGAAATCCCAGGAAATGTCTGTCGAAAATGCTGACCCATCCTTGGACGACTCAGATCTTGGGCTAGACAATTTGTTTATGAGGAAAACTGGCCAGAGCCTTGTAAATTTAGTGAAATGTCCCAGACCAAGCCTTCCTACTCCAGGGTTGCAGGATTGCTAGATATATCTGTTTCCTTGCTCAAGGGGCTGTCCTTTCTGGAAGAACAAAGAGATCCTTAAACTTCGCTTTTCAGGCAGCCATGGGTGAATCCCACTCACATCACCCAGTCAAATATAAAATTAAACACAACCTACTGCTATGCACAGAGACTGATGAGGACGTAGAGGGGAAGCCCAAAATTAGATAGACTGGTAGTTCCTAAGAAATTTAGATCACAAACTTTTAACATAGCTCACAAGTCTTCTTTAGGAGGTAATTTGGGAATTAAAAAAACTCTGTATAGAATATTGAACGAGTTTTACTGGTCAAAAATAAGGCAAGATGTGAAGAAGCACATCCGCTCTTGTAGGGAATGTCAACAAGTAGGTTAACCCCATTAAACCTGAGCCACTTCATCCCATACCTGCAGATGTAGAACCGCTTGCAAAGCTAATCATTGATTGTGTGGGACCATTACCAAAATCCAAGTCAGGGAACCAGTACATATTTACTATCATGGACCAAGCTACTAGGTATCCTGAAGCAGTCCCAATGCTCAGTATAAACACTAAAGTCATTCTCAAAGTCATAACTAATTTTTTATCTTTGGCATTCCTATGTCTATCCAGAGTGACCAGGGTATTACTTTTACAGCAAAAACTTTTAGGTAAGCTTTAACTAGGATCGGTATAATTCATAAATTATCCACTGCCTATCATCCTCAGTCCCAAGGCGCCTTGGAAAGATTTCATCAGACGTTAAAAACCATGATGAGAACTTTTTGCATGCATTTTCCTACAGACTGTGATAAATCACTTCCTCTGTTGCTGTTCTCAATTAGAGAAACTGTGCAACAATCAACAGAGTACAGTCCATTTGAGCTAATCTTCGGGCACAATGTACAAGGTCCTCTGCGAGTGCTCAAGGAAAGATGGATGGGAGAAGACGCCTGAGTAACATTCTACAACCCTTAAAGGTTGCAGGTTGCCCGTCAGTTGGCTAAGGCTAACTTAAAATATGCTCAAAACACTATGAAACAGAGGCATGCCAGAAAAGTAGTTTCGCTCCTTCAATCCAGGAGACAAAGTGCTGGTGCTAGATTTATAGGACCAATGCAGATCATAAGTAAACCCTCTGATGTAAATTATGTGGTAGCTCCCCTTGATAAATCTACGAAAAGTAAAATTTACCACATAAATCAGATTGAAATATTGAATAGCCAACCCATCTCAACACATCGGCCGTTTCCCACCAAGGATGGGTAGCCCAAAAATAGAAAAACTTTCACCATTATTAATTCCATCACTGTCTTTCCAGAGGCGCACTTACACTACAGTTATAAAACTGCAACATTAACACCCCTCCTTCAGAGTGCAGACACAGTACATCCCATCTCCAGGACTCAAGTCCGGCCTGCCGGTTTCCCTGAATCACTTTATAAATATTACTCTGCTCACACTCCAACAGCCCGTCAAATACAGTGCCTGCACTCTGAGGGAGGGATGTTGGTGTTGCAGTTTTGTAACTGTAGTGTAAGTGCGCCTCTGGAAAGACAGTGATGGAATTAATAATGGTGAAAGTTTTTCTATTTTTGGGCTACCCATCCTTGGTGGGAAACGGCCGATGTGTTAAAAAAAAAAAATAAAGTCCCAGTAATGACTCTGTCCTCTGCCTCTGTAGACGACCCTGATTCCTTGCACATCATTCCAGAAATTCAAATTAAGCTTACTAATTCTGTCCTCAAGGACCCTTGCCCTTTAATGTTGGGGCTGTCTAAAAATCAAATAATAAGTCTAACTTATTATTTGCCCTCCTACAAACTTACCCTGACATATTTTCGGATGTCTCGAGAGAGTGAACCCTGAGATATCATGATGTAGACTCTGGAAACACTAAGCCTATTATACTCTTTCCCTACAGAGATAATCCTGAAAAACAGAGGCTACTTCAACAGGATTTAGCATTTCTGTTAGAACACGGATTAGTGGAGGAGTCATCCAGTCCATGGGCCTCACCGTGCATCCTTGTTAAGAAGTCTGATGGAGGTTTTCGAATGTGTACAGACTACCGTAAGGTGAATGAGGTCACTGTTCCAGATGGTTACCCTCTGCCACGTGTGGATGACGTAGTGGACTTTGTGGATAAGGCTACTTTTGTTTCCAAACTAGAACTCCTTAAAGGAAATCTCTGCCTTCGTAATTCCAGGAGGTCCCTATCAATATACAGTGACCCCCATTCGGAATGCAGAACTCGCCAGCAATGTTCCCGAAGCTGTTCCATCAGGCTATTAAAGGACTTGAATGCATGGCAGCTTATCTCGATGATATAGTAGTAATTTCCGATAAATTGGACCAACATATTTTCTGACTTAAAGTTCTCTTTGAGAAGTTTAAGAGTTTCCAGTTAATTGTTAATTTGTGTAAATCATCCTTTGGCCAGTCTACTATTACTTTTTTGGGGCCATGAAGTTGGTAATGGTAAAGTGGCCCCTAAGTTTGATAAAATTCTTGCCAATAAGAATTACCCAGTTCCTCATGACAGAAAATCCATCCAGAATTTCTTATGGATGATAGGTTTCTACAGACGCTTCTGTAAGAACTTTGCAGATGTTGTAGCCCCCCTAACCTCACTTACCAGTCAGAAACAAAATTTCAATGGACCCCAGAGTGTCAACAAGCATTTAATATAGCCAAACGGCTACTGTGTATTGCACCCATTCTCCTGTCTCTCGATTTTTCAAAACCTTTTGTATTACATGTTGATGCATGTGTGTCAAGGGTAGTCTGTGGTCTTCTTTGCCCTTACCCGATCTTCATGACTTTGCATATGGCGGGGTTAAATTCGAGAAGCCAGTTGCTGGACCACTCGTCCAGCCTGTCCAGGTCTCTTTGAAGTCCTGCCTGATCCTCATCTGATTATATGGCTGTACTCCTACAAAAATCTGGGAAAGAGTGGTTGCAGCCTGTCACTTACTTCTCTGCCAAGTATCAACTTCTTTAAAGGGCTTATACCACCAATGAAAAAGAAGCCCTAGTCTGATACTTGCATTGGAACATTTCGAGGTCTACGTGGGACAGTCGTCCCAAGTGGTCACAGTCTACAGTGATCATAATCCTCTGGTCTACCTCAGCACCGTCAAAAACCACAACACACGTCTAATGAGTCTCAAGTTGCAACCCTATAACTTTAAACTCGTCCATATTGCCGGCAAGGAAATTTTACTGGCAGATACTCTTTCCTGTGTTTAATTTAGGTTAGGATGTGTTAGGGACCATATGCATAGCTCTGCTTTTTTTTTCTCACTTTATAAATATGTTTAATGATGTTAGTGTTTTTTTAGTAAGGGACATTCTGCTGCCACCCACAGGTGTCTTCAACCAACGTTAGCTCTACTGTGTGCTGTCTCCCTCTAGGATACGGTTTGAGAAAAGTTGAGCCTTATCTAATAACATGGATGGTTGAGAGGAAAGGTGGTTCCTTTATTATTCAGTGTCATAGCGGCACACTACCCATGGAGGTGGAGGCCTAGTCTTGGCTATTAGCGCTCTTTTAGGGTGGGGGTGTGGCATGCAAAGATAATGTTACAATTTATTTGGCTTATTTCACACTCCCATATAAGCTGCCTCCCAACCAGCGAACCAGGTGCTAAGGGTTTAACGATTGATAGGGTACGCGTCATTAATTCAGTACATTGGTTCATTGACCAATCACAGGCAAACCTGCCAAAGCTGAAGCAACGTGGTTCACTTGCAGTAAGCATTGGCAGACTTGCCTACCTGCTGGTTGAGTACGGTGCACTCTCACTGGCTTCTGCTTTGCCATCTGTCACCGTGGTGTACACTTATTATTATTCTGTCTGTACATATTATATTTAGTGTACATGTCTGTATATAGTGGGTGAAGGCAAAATATACACAGGCAATTCATTACCTGTGTTCGTAAGACACCACTACACCCAGTAACACTCTACTATACCTTGCAGCGCACAACCGCATCCTATAACTCACCAATGTAGTGGTGCTACACAGCACCACTACAAAGATGAACAGCAATATTACACATTGTAGCTAAACGTATTCACACCTGGTAACATTCCTCTAAAGCATGTAACAAAGCAACACTTGAAACACTCCGCTACACCCTCCAACACAGCCCCACTACACCTTGCAACACAACTACTGCACTCAGTAATACAAAACACTCTGAAACAATGTTACAATATGCCACACAGGTTAAGGCTGGATCCACTAATATATTATTGATAACTTCTCAATAACCACATTAATTAAGTTTCATAAGACATTTACTGGCACTCAAGTACACTGACCACTTATCATTGTAAGTAATTGCATCATTGAGGCTGCAAGTGCCCAATTAACACACTCCTGCCCTCTCCTCTTTATTTCCACTATTACTGATTGGTTTTTCAAGGCTGCAACAATGGAATTTGCTTCAAAGAAAAATGAGATAAATTAAAAAAACAAAGTAAAAAAAACGACAGAGCTTCGTATTTCTGATTTTTATGTTTATGTTTTTTTTCTTTTTATAGTTCTTCAACACACACACACACACACACACACACACACACACACACACACACAGAACGGAGTGAAACTGTATGCAGAGGTCCTATCAGACCATCGTGGAGCCCGAGAAAAAGAGAGGATCACATCAGGAACAATCGAGGGGAGTGTAGAAAAAGGGAGAGCTAAGCTATACGTAGAAGCCCTAACAGACCACAGCAGTGCACAGGGAAAGTTAAGAAGGGAAAGCGACAGGCCACTGGGCCAAGGGATAACAGAAAGTGAAGAGATTGAAGAAAGGAAAGCTGCAATAGAGGCAACTAAATCGAATCAGGGGTTACATAGGGATAGGCAGTGGGAGAATGAAAGAGAGAGATCAGTCTTTGTTTATGGGCTCCCGTAAGCTGAAGGGGAAACTTATGAAGCAAGAAGACAAGGGGAGAAGAAAGCGATTGAAAACATCATGAAAGCAATAGGAGAAGATGGCATGACTCAGCAGGCAAATTTTCTGAGAATAGGGGAGTTTGCAAGAGGAAGAATCCGGCCAGTCAAAGTGATTTTCAAGGCAGAATTGACTCGAAACAGGATCCTGCAGGAGAAACCAAGACTAAAGGATATGTCAGAGTACCGGAGGGTGTACCTCGACCGCTACCGAACACGAGAAGAAAGACAGAAACAGAAAGAGAGGGTACAGAGACAAAAGGAGGAAAGAGAGATGGACAGGAGAACCCAGACTCAGGAGGAAGCTCAAATACAATCACCTTCAGATGTCCCCCAACCTGGACAACCCCAATGGAACAAAACAATCTAACCCAAAACACACATGCCATACCCAATGCTTCCACCCACCTCATTACAAACTCCACCTTCACACCAACCACCCATAGTTCCTCATTAGGTCTCCCACTTTCCCAACCCCAACGTTCCCCCCAGACTACGGTTTTAGAAAATAAGTTGAAGGTTAGGTATACAAATGCAGATGGTATAACAAATAAATGTGAGGAGTGGCATGAAAGAATAAAGGGGACATCCCCAGACATAATAGCACTCATAGAAACGAAACTCACCAGGATGATAACAGATGCAATCTTTCCAACCGGATATCAAATCCTCAGGAAAGATAGAGGGAGCAGAGGGGGAGGAGGAGTTGCACTGCTCATTAAGAACCGGTGGGGATTTGAGGAAGTGGAAGGAATGGATGGAATGGGCGAAAGGGACTACATAGTAGGAACAATTCAGTCTGAGGGCCATAAGGTGGTAATTGCTGTAATGTACAACCCACCACAGAACTGCAGAAGGCCAAGAGAAGAATACAACGAGAGCAACAGAGCAATGGTAGACACACTAGCCGAGGTGGCCAGAAGAGCCCACATGGGGAGAGCAAAGTTACTAGTTATGGGTGATTTCAATCACAATGATAATTCATTGGGAAAACCTGGAGCCCCACGGGGGTCCTGAATCATGGAGAGCCTAGATGATGGATGTGGTACTAGAAAACCTCATGCATCAACATGTTAAGAGACACTACCAGATAAAGAGGTGAGGATGATCCAGCAAGACTGGACCTAGTATTCACCTTGAGTAGTTCGGACATCGAGGATATCACGTGTGAAAGGCCTCTTGGAGCTAGTGATCATTTGGTTCTGTGTTTTGATTATATAGTTGAGCTACAAGTGGAGAGGGAAGCAGGAATAGGAAGGGAGAAACGAAACTACAAAAGGAGGGACTACACAGGCATGAGGAACTTCCTACAAGACGTTCAGTGGGAGAGAGAATTGGCAGGAAAACCAGTAAAAGAAATGATGGAATATGTGTCAACCAAATGCAAAGAGGCAGAGGAGAGGTTTGTCCCCATGGAAAACAGAAGTAATGGGAAGACCAGAACGAGTCATTGGTTCACCCAAAGGTGTAGGGAGGCAAAAACTAAGTGCACTAGAGAATGGAAAAAGTACAGAAGACAAAGGACCCAGGAAAATAAAGAGATTAGCCGGTATACCAACAAGTGCTGGATGAAATACACACAACCGAGGAGGAGGTGATGAAGCTGCTATGTGAACTCGATACCTCAAAAGCGGTGAGACCTGACAACATTTCTCCGTGGGTCCTTAGAGAGGGAGCAAAGATGTTAAGTGTGCCACTAACAAAAATCTTCAATACATCCATTGAAACTCTGCAACTACCTGAGGTGTGGAAGATGGCAAATGTAGTCCCAATTTTTAAGAAAGGAGACAGACACGAGGCATTAAACTACAGACCTGTGTCACTGACGTGTATAGTATGCAAAGTCATGGAGAAGATCATCAGGAGGAGAGTGGTGGAGCACCTAGAAAGACACAAGCTTATAAACGACAACCAACACGGTTTCAGGGAAGGAAAATCCTGTGTCACAAACCTACTGGAGTTTTATGACAAGGTAAAAGAAGTAAGACACGAGAGAGAGGGGTGGATAGACTGTATTTTCTTGGACTGCAAGAAGGCGTTCGACACAGTTCCTCACAAGAGGTTAATGCAAAATCTAGAGGATCAGGCACACGTAACAGGAAAGGCACTGCAATGGATCAGGGAATATCTGACAGGGAGGCAACAACGAGTCATGGTACGTGACGAAGTGTCAGAGTGGGCACCTGTGACGAGTGGGGTTCCACAAGGGTCAGTCCTAGGACCTGTACTGTTTTTGGTATATGTGAATGACATAACGGAAGGGATAGACTTAGAAGTGTCCCTGTTTGCAGATGATGTGAAGTTAATGAGAAGAATTAAATCAGTTGAGGATCAGGCAGGACTACAAAGAGACCTGGGCAGGCTACAAGCCTGGTCCAGTAAATGGCTCCTTGAATTTAACCCTGCCAAATGTAAAGTCATGAAGTTCGGGGAAGGGCAAAGAAGACCGCAGACAGAGTATAATCTAGGTGGCCAAAGACGGCAAACCTCACTCAAGGAAAAAGATCTTGGGGTGAGTATAATACCGAGCACATTTCCTGAGGCACACATCAATCAGATAACTGCTGCGCCATACGGGCGGTTGGCAAACCTAAGAATAGCGTTCCAGTACCTCACAGTCATAGAGTTGTCAGGAAGTGGAATAGCCTAGAAAGTGACGTAGTGGAGGGAGGAACCATACATAGTTTTAAGACGAGGTTTGATAAAGCTCATGGAGCAGGGAGAGAGAGACCTAGTAGCAATCAGTGAAGAGCCGGTGCCAGGAGCTATGAATCGACCCCTGCAATCACAAATAGGTGAGTACAAATAGGTGAGTATACACACACACACACACACACACACACACACACACACACACACACACACACAAAGAAGACCGCTGACAGAGTACAGGCTAGGTGGACAAAGGCTACAAACCTCGTTAAAGGAGAAAGACCTTGGGGTGAGCATAACAGCAAGCACGTCTACGGAAGCACACATCAACCAGATAACTGCGGCAGCATATGGACGACTAGCAAACCTAAGATTAGCGTTTCGTTACCTTAACACGGAATCGTTCAAGACACTGTACACCGTGTACGTCAGGCCCATACTAGAGTATGGAGCACCAGTGTGGGACCCACACCTGGTCAAGCACGTCAAGAAATTAGAGAAAGTGCAAAGGTTTGCGACAAAGTTAGTTTCCTACGAAGAAAGGTTGAGGGAATAGGACTAACAACACTGGAGGACAGAAGGGTTAGAGGAAACATGATAACGACATACAAAATACTGCGGGGAATCGACAAGGTAGATAGTGACAGGATGTTCCAGAGAGGGAACACAGAAACAAGGGGGCACAATTGGAAGCTGAAGACTCAAATGAGTCAAAGGGATGTTAGGAAGCATTTCTTCAGCCATAGAGTAGTCAGGAAGTGGAATAGTCTAGAAAATGATGTAGTGGAGTCAGGAACCATACATAGTTTTAAGACGAGGTATGATAAAGCCCATGGAGCAGGGAGAGAAGAGACCCAGTAGCGGACAGTGAAGAGGCGGGGCCAGGAGCTGAGTCTCGACCCCTGCAACCACAATTAGGTGAGTACAATTAGGTGAGTACACACACTGATGTGTCACTGACATGTATAGTATGCCAAGTCATGGAGAAGATTATCAGGAGAAGAGTGGTGGAGCACCTAGAAAGGAATGAGCTTATCAACGACAGCCAACACGATTTCAGGGACGGGAAATGCTATGTTACAAACCTACTGGAGTTAAATGACAAGGTGACAGCTAAGGGGCACGTCCTACGAGGTGAAGTTAAGAGAAATCGACCTGACGACACTTTAGGACAGGAGAGATAGGGGAAATATGATAACGACATATAAAGTACTGAAAGGAATCGACAAGGTGGACAGAGACAGGATGTTCCAAAGATGAGACACAGAAACAAGGGGTCACAACTGGAAGTTGAAGACTCAGATGAGTCAGAGGGATGTTAGGAATTATTTCTTCAGTCATAGAGCTGTCATGAAGTGGAATAGTCTGGAAAGTGTTGTAGTGGAGGCAGGATCTATACATAGCTTTAAGAAGAGGTATGATAAATCTCATTGAGCAGGAAAAGTGACTTAGTACCGACCAGTGAAGAGGCAGGGTCAGGAGCTATACTTCGATCCCTGCAACCACAATTAGGTGAATAAAACACACATGCACACACCACCTACCCACCACCACCCTCTCTATCCCACCATAAACCACCTACCTAACCTACCACCCCACCTAACTAGCCACCACCCACCTAACCCATCACCACCTATCTAACTAGTCACTACCCACCTAACCCACAACAACCACCCACCTAACTCACTACAACCACAAACCTAACCCACCATCATCTACCTAACTAGGCACCACCACCCACCTAACCCACTACAACCAGCCATCTAACCCATCACCACCCACCTAACCAACCACCATCCACCTAACTACCCACCACCCACCTAACTAACCAGCCCCACCCACCTAACCCATCACCACTCACCTAACTCACTACAACCACTCACCTAACTAACCACCACCCTCCTAATCCACCACCACCACGCACCTAACCCACTACAACCACCCATCTAACCCACTACCACCTACCTAACTCATTACCAACTACCTAACCCACCAGCAATACCCACCTAACCCACTACAACCATCCATCTAATCCACCACCACCCACCTAACCCACCTAAACTACCACCACACACCTAACCTACTACAACCACCCAGCTAACCAACCACCACCCACCAGCTCTACCCACCTAACCCACCACCACCCACCTAACCCACCACGTCTTCCCTTGAGTTTCTTATTTCAGTCAGTTAACTTTTTGTAGAGCCAATTTTACGCTCTATAAAGCATTAAGGATCATCCCTTCGCAGGGTTCTGTCTTACTGACTCCTTTTCTCTCTCCCTTTCTGTCTTTGGCAGGAGGAAAAGAGGAGGAGGAGGGGTAGGGGGCGAAGAGGAGGAGGAGGAGGAGGAATAGGGGGTGAAGAGGAGGAGGAGGAGGAGTATGAAGAGGAGGAGGAAGAGTAGGGGTGAAGAGGAGGAGGAGGAGGAGGAGGAGTAGGGGGTGAAGAGGAGGAGGAGGAGTAGGGGGTGAAGAGGAGGAGGGGGAGGAGGAGTAGGGGTGAAGAGGAGGAGGAGGAGGAGTAGGGGGTGAAGAGGAGGAGGAGGAGGAGGAGGAGGAGGAGTAGGGGGTGAAGAGGAGGAGGAGGAGGAGGAGTAGGGGGCGAAAAGGAGGAGGAGGAATAGGAAGAGAACTCTGAGGAAGAGAGAGGATCCCGCTGAATAAGATGAGTTCAGCGAGAGATCAAAGACATCGATGTGTCCTCTTTAGTAGAAGCAAAAGCGAAGGGAAAAGCATACTTAGGGTGATGAAAAGAGAAAAATAAGGCACTGCTTTATTATTATTATTATTATTATTATTATTATTATTATTATTATTATTATTGTTATTATGATTTTTATTACTATTGTTTTAATTATTTATTCCTATTTTATAATTATTATTTATTATTATTATTATTATATTATTATGATTATTGTTTTATTTATTATATTTTTAATTTTAATTATTATTATTATTATTATTATTATTATTATTATTATTATTGTTTTGAATTCTATATCATTAGTTCATTTATTAATTTTAACTAGTATTATTATTCATTAAAATAACATATTACTTGGGGAAATAGGGGAGACTAAACTATTAGGGTCAAGGATTTAGGTAATTTGGGAGGCAACAGGAGTACTGATCCTGAAATATGGAAAATAACAAATACTTTGAGGTAAGACTATGTGGGAGGTAAGACTATGTGGGAGGTAAGACTATGTGGGAGGTAAGACTATGTGGGAGGCAAGACTATGTGGGAGGTAAGACTATGTGGGAGGCAAGACTATGTGGGAGGTAAGACTCGTAAGATAAAGCAGAGTTGGGTAACGTAACATTCTTTACAAAATTAAGGTAAGGACGAAAACAAACCTAAACTAACTAAACTTATTCACAACCTATCCTAACCTATCCTAAAGTACAATAGGTACAATACTGTGACTGGAACAATACACAAGACGGACCGAAACGTCGTCGCAAGATTCTCTTCTTCTATGCACGGGTTATTTGTTTACTATTCTAAGGTATCCTATCCAGTCAGAAAAGTAAAGCATTCTGCGTAGAAGGAGAGTAAAGCAATTGCTTCTTGATAAAGCGTTGACGGACGTAAAATGAGAATGAAATAAATTGCGATAACACCTGAGAGAAACGTGAGAACTTCCAGCCTCTCCTCTCCAGATACTAGAGATAACACCTGAGAGAGACATGGGAACTCCTAGCCTCTCCTATCCAGATACAAGAGATAACACCTGAGAGAGACGTGTTAACTCCCAGGCTCTCCTCTCCAGATACCAGAGATAAGACCTGAGAGAGACGTAGGAACTCCCAGGCTCTCCTCTCCAGATACCAGAGATAACACCTGAGAGAGACATGGGAACTCCTAGCCTCTCCTATCCAGATACCAGAGATAACACCTGAGAGAGACATGGGAACTCTTAGCCTCTCCTATCCAGATACCAGAGATAACACCTGAGAGAGACGTAGGAACTCCCAGGCTCTCCTCTCCAGATACCAGAGATAACACCTGAGAGAGACGTAGGAACTCCCAGGCTCTCCTCTCCAGATACCAGAGATAATACTTGAGAGAAACGTGGGAACTCCCAGCCTCTCCTCTCCAGATACTAGAGATAACACCTGAGAGAGACATGGGAACTCCCAGCCTCTCCTATACAGATACCAGAGATAACACCTGAGAGAGACGTAGGAACTCCCAGGCTCTCCTCTCCAGATACCAGAGATAACACCTGAGAGAGACGTGGGAACTCCCAGCCTCTCCTCTCCAGATACTAGAGATAACACCTGAGAGAGACGTGGGAACTCCCAGCCTCTCCTATCCAGATACCAGAGATAACACCTGAGAGAGACGTAGGAACTCCCAGGCTCTCCTCTCCAGATACCAGAGATAACACCTGAGAGAAACGTGGGAACTCCCAGCCTCTCCTCTCCAGATACTAGAAATAACACCTGAGAGAGACGTGGGAACTCCCAGCCTCTCCTCTCCAGATACTAGAAATAACACCTGAGAGAGACGTGGGAACTCCCAGCCTCTCCTCTCCAGATACTAGAGATAACACCTGAATGAGACGTGGGAACTCCCAGCCTCTCCTCTCCAGATACTAGAGATAACACCTGAGAGAGACGTGGGAACTCCCAGCCTCTCCTCTCCAGATACTAGAGATAACACCTGAGAGAGACGTGGAAACTCCCAGCCTCTCCTCTCCAGATACTAGAGATAACACCTGAGAGAGACGCAGGAACTCCCAGCCTCTCCTCTCCAGATACCAGAGATAGCACCTGAGAGTGACGTGGGAACTCCTAGCCTCTCCTCTCCAGATACCAGAGATAACACCTGAGAGTGACGTGGGAACTCCCAGCCTCTCCTCTCCAGATACCAGAGATAACACATGAGAGTGACGTGGGAACTCCTAGCCTCTCCTCTCCAGATACTAGAGATAACACCTGAGAGAGACGTGGAAACTCCCAGCCTCTCCTCTCCAGATACTAGAGATAACACCTGAGAGAGACGCAGGAACTCCCAGCCTCTCCTCCAGATACCAGAGATAACACCTGAGAGTGACGTGGGAACTCCTAGCCTCTCCTCTCCAGATACCAGAGATAACACCTGAGAGTGACGTGGGAACTCCCAGCCTCTCCTCTCCAGATACCAGAGATAACACCTGAGAGTGACGTGGGAACTCCCAGCCTCTCCTCTCCAGATACCAGAGATAACACCTGAGAGTGACGTGGGAACTCCCAGCCTCTCCTCTCCAGATACCAGAGATAACACCTGAGAGAGACGTGGGAACTGCTAGCCTCTCCTCTCCAGATACTAGAGAAAAACTGCGTTTACAGAAAAACCCTCTATGGAGCTTCTTTAGAAAGCAGGATTGTTTTATATAGAGGTGTAGTTAATTCATGTTTAAACTATCACAAGAAGCGTTCTGCAGATATCGTCACTACTGAGGCCTGGTCCCAGACCAGACCGCGGGGTTCGTTGACCCCCGTGACCCTCTCCAGGTATTCTCCAGGTATACTACTATCTGTAGAAGTGATAGTCAGGAATTGTCAGGATCATCCTTGGAACTGTCCTCCAGTCATCACCTTATCAGAAGAAGTGTTCTCCTGGATGTCTATACAAGCGTCATGCAAATATGACCAGCATTATCCATTAAAGAATTCTCAAGGCATTGTCAGAATTATTCTTAGAAACGTTCGCCAGATATCGTCAAGATTTTCATACAAATGTTGTTGAAATATCGTCAGCGTTATTCCCAGAATTGTTCACACATGTAGTCAAAATTATCCTCTTAAGAGTTGTCTCAGAAATCGCTAAGATGATTGTTTACTTTAGAAGACGGGGGAAGGGAGTGAGGGCATGATGATAAAGGGCTCTTGATCTAAAAGACTAGAGCTACCCTATCATGCATGGCCCCTACTGGTTTAGAGCTTCCCAGAGTATTGGTTGTGGAACAATGTTCCATACTATGGAGCTGAACAATCCTATAGGCTGAGGGAGTGACCACCTCCCTCACCAAGGTTGATTACATCATCTTCGCTACTATGCCACTGCCTCACTTTATCTGACTGAAGAAGCCTGCTGCGTGGCCGAAACATTTCAGTAACCAATAATAATACCCAACTGTTGCACATGTGTCTTTATCTTCAATGATTCAGGGAGAAACTAAGTAGTGAGAAACTAAGAAACAGGAAGACTAAGAAGTAGGGAGACTAAGAAACAGGGAGACTAAGAAGCAGGGAGACTAAGAAGCAGAGAGACTAAGAAGCAGGGAGACTAAGAAACAATGAGACTAAGAAACAGGGAGAAACTTCGAAGCAGTGAGAAACTAAGAAGCAGTGAGAAACTAAGAAGCAAGGAGAAACTAAGAAGCAGTGAGAAACTAAGAAGCAGGGAGAAACTAAGAAGCAGCTAGAAACTAAGAAGCAGGGAGAAACTAAGAAGCAGTGAGAATTTAAGACGCAGTGAGAAACTAAGAAGCAGTGAGAAACTAAGAAGCAAGGAGAAACTAAGAAGCAGTGAGAAACTAAGAAGCAGTGAGAAACTAAGAAGCAGTGAGAAACTGAGAAACAGTGAGAAACTAAGAGGCAGTGAGAAACTAAAAAGCATTGAGAAACTAAGAAGCAGTGAGAAACTAAGAAGCAGTAACTAAGAAGCAGTGAGAAACTAAGAAGCAGTGAGAAACTAAGAAGCAGTGAGAAACTAAGAAGCAGTGATAAACTAAGAAGCAGAGAGAAACTAAGAAGCAGTGAGAAACTAAGAATTAGGGAGAAACTAAGAAGCAATGAGAAACTAAGAAGCAGTGAGAAACTAAGAAGCAGGGAGAAACTAAGAAGCAGTGAGAAACTAAGAAGCAGTGAGAAACTAAGAAGCAGTGAGAAACTGAGAAGCAGTGAGAAACTAAGAGGCAGTGAGAAACTAAAAAGCAGTGAGAAACTAAGAAGCAGTAACTAAGAAGCAGTGAGAAACTAAGAAGCAGTGAGAAACTAAGAAGCAGAGAGAAACTAAGAAGCAGTGAGAAACTAAGAATTAGGGAGAAACTAAGAAGCAGTGAGAAACTAAGAAGCAATGAGAAACTTAGAAGCATGGAGGAACTAAGAATTAGGGAGAAACTAAGAAGCAGTGAGAAACTAAGAAGCAGTGAGAAACTTAGAAGCATGGAGGAACTAAGAATTAGGGAGAAACTAATAAGAAGTGAGAAATTAAGAAGCATGGAGGAACTAAGAATTATGGAGAAACTAAGAAGCAGGGAGAAACTAAGAAGTAGGGAGACTCTAAAAAGCAGAGAGGAACTAAGAAGCAGGGAGAAACTAAGTGGGGAGAACGTAAGAAGCAAGAAAATCGAGAATGCATAAAAAAGTACAAAAAAAGAAGCTGAATAATCGAAAGTGGAAAAAACGAGAAAACAGGAGAAAAACGAAGGAGGAATAAACGCAATTTAAGAATGAAGAAGCAAATAAATAAGTAGAGGAAAAGTAAGACACAAAGAAAATTAAATAACAGGAACTCTAAGAAACAACGGAAAAATCTAAGAAGCAGGAATATTCTTAGAAGCAGGAATAATTATTTATGGTTCTAAGATTTTTCCTGCTTCTTAGATTATAATCTTAGAATCAGGAATAATCTTAGAATCAGGAATAATCTTAGAAGCAGGAAAATCTAAGCAGAAAAAAATTAAGAAGAGGAAAAAAATTAGAAAGCAGGAACAAATTTAAAAAGCAGAAAAAATCTGAGAAGCAGGGCAAAATCTAGGAAGCAGAAAAAATCTAAGTTTGGGGGGAAAATCTAGGAAGCAGGAGAAAACTTAGAATCAATGGAGATCTAAGAAGCAGGAAAAATCTAAGGGATCAAGAAAAAGGGAAAAGAAGACAACTGAGACAAGGAAGAAGACAAAGTAGTGGGAAAAACGTAGCGAAGGAGCAGAGAAAAACGTAAGAAGGAAAATCAGACTATTAAGGTAAAAGGGAAAATTAGCAGGAAAAAAAAATGACAAAAATTATGCAAATGTCTTGAGAGGTCGCCTCGTTGTCTTGGCAACACTTTAAGAGATGACTGATCACTTACCTTGGTCATACTGCAGGACCATGGTGATGCTCAGGCCTGGTAACACTGGCATGGTGTTACAAGTACCTTGGTCATACTGCAGGACCATGCTGATGCTCAGGCCTGGTAACACTGGCAAGGTGTTACAAGCACCTTGGTCATACTGCAGTGCCATGCTGATGCTCAGGCCTGGTAACACTGGCATGGTGTTACAAGCACCTTGGTCATACTGCAGTGCCATGCTGATGCTCAGGCCTGGTAACACTGGCATGGTGTTACAAGCACCTTGGTCATACTGCAGTGCCATGCTGATGCTCAGGCCTGGTAACACTGGCATGGTGTTACAAGCACCTTGGTCATACTGCAGTGCCATGCTGATGCTCAGGCCTGGTAACACTGGCATGGTGTTACAAGCACCTTGGTCATACTGCAGTGCCATGCTGATGCTCAGGCCTGGTAACACTGGCATGGTGTTACAAGCACCTTGGTCATACTGCAGGCCATGCTGATGCTCAGGCCTGGTAACACTGGCATGGTGTTACAAGCACCTTGGTCATACTGCAGGACCATGCTGATGCTCAGGCCTGGTAACACTGGCATGGTGTTACAAGCACCTTGGTCATACTGCAGGACCATGCTGATGCTCAGGCCTGGTAACACTGGCATGGTGTTACAAGCACCTTGGTCATACTGCAGGACCATGCTGATGCTCAGGCCTGGTAACACTGGCATGGTGTTACAAGCACCTTGGTCATACTGCAGGACCATGCTGATGCTCAGGCCTGGTAACACTGGCATGGTGTTACAAGCACCTTGGTCATACTGCAGGACCATGCTGATGCTCAGGCCTGGTAACACTGGCATGGTGTTACAAGCACCTTGGTCATACTGCAGGACCATGATGATGCTCAGGCCTGGTAACACTGGCATGGTGTTACAAGTACCTTGGTCATACTGCAGGGTCATGATGATGCTCAGGCCTGGTAACACTGGCATGGTGTTACAAGCACCTTACCTGAAAAATATATTAAGTCATTTAAATTGGAAAACTTTAATATGCATAACAATGTAAGTGTTTTATTATTTAATTTAATTACAGTGGTACCTCGAGTTACGAGCTTAATTAGTTCCAGACGGCACCTACAAAAATACACCTACATAACTGTTGGAGTTGGGAGCTGCTCGCAAGTAGAGGTACCACTGTACTTGAGATACAATGTACGTATGTACAGGATATCTGTCTTTATGTGATCCTCTATGTTTCTTAACTATTGTATGTATAATAATAATAATAATAATAATAATAATAATAATAATAATAATAATAATAATAATAATAATAATAATAAGAACAACAACGAAGTATTTCGGTGGCTGGGCGACCTGAGAAAAGTATCCCCGCATTCAGTAAGCCCAGCTCTCTCTACCTCAGTGCACACTGTATAAATAATGGAGGGTAGCTATTACGTCTCGGTTAACTGGAACATAATAAGTAATGCACAGTTCTTGCAAAGTTATTTCCCTGGAACATTCCAAAGTTTAGATGTTCTTAAAAACAGATTAATTTTTTTTTTTTTTTTTTGGGGGGGGGGAATTAAATCATCATCGCTCAAGGTGTAATCGAAAGTTTACAGCACAAAATATTCTGTTCCGATGCATCAGGCTGTGTAATGTACAATTATAGTGAATGTTCCAAAGATTACCGTCTATATAACTGTCTATATAGCAAAGGGAAGGCACACCTATAGCACCATTTAAAGTGTGTCCAATATCATTATATAAGTGAAGAGGTAAGGCCCGATAAAAATATGTAGATCTACCTGGCCTTCAAGGTGTATAACTGTAGACATGAGGTCCCCACCGCTTCCATAAAGACATGACACGTCTAAATACAGCTATGACTGTATGAATGTTGGTACATACTTCTTTTAACATCCATTAGTCTTCACTATGATACTTTATAACCTCTGTGAGGGCAGAAACTCACGGGCCACAAGATGAATTAAATTTTAGCCTGCATCACCAACAAGCTGCAGTCTATCAATGAATATAAACAGGGAAGAGGTGAACAAGACGAAGATAGATGATATTTAGGATTGTCTCAAGCAGTCCTCTACACTCGTGATTTTTGTCTTTATCCAAGACATGTCCTTGTATATACAGTAATAAACCAACCTCATAAAATACCTACCATATGCATTGCATCGAGAAAAAAAAGCATTTGGGATCTTAATATATATGTACCAATCAGGTTTGTAGTAATAACATGGTTCAAAGTTAATTGCAACCAATACAATTACTTTTCCAGACATACTATTACAATTGTAGTTATTTGATCTAGGAAGACAACAAGTAACTAAATAAACTTCGTTTTACATATGTTTTAATGAATAAGATCTAAGACATGTTTGATAATATTTTTATAGTGTTGCAGAAAGTTGCAAATGAGTAATACCACACCGAGGAAAATACAAATAATAATATTGACTTTAATGGTGCACAGCAACTTATATAAGTCACATCCATTTTCTCACAGTTTTAAGATTCTTGAGTGGAAAGTACTCGTAAATTTTTGGGTAGCACTTAATCAGGGAAAGTTTGTGAAAGGTTGCAGGTCCTAGAACTGCATCCTACTGGGAGTAAAAAATCCTTTTGTGATGTGTAATGGAACATTTATCATCTTTTCTTAAGAGGGAGCACCATTAAAGGAGAATACCTCCAATAAATCAAGGGATCTAAGGTGAATAAAGCACAATCCTCTTGTATATACTTATTTTCAAAACTTGTTCTAGTTCATCATCTGGGGACTTCTGTGTACCTTCTCCTGAAGAAATGATGACTGAAAATGGTGAGGTCTCTTAGGATGATTACACTTAGATTAGGATGATTCATCCTTTTCGACCATTTCACAACTTGTTTATTCTCAGATTCGCTTGCAATATGGGTCCTAATCTTTTGAAGAATATGTTCTCTTTTTTCTTCTAATGAAATTCAATCCATTTTGGATCAAGGATTAATATAATGTGTTATTTCCACATATGAATTATGTCTTAGTTCAGTATTTCACTTTTTCACTGTGTCGCAGAAGGATCTATCAGAATCTAATAACTACTTCGTAGATTGCTACAGACTCATAGTTACTGGTCTAAATATTGAGTGTGTGACCATTTAATTTCCTAAAATTTGTCCCATTGTCTCGTAAAATAGATTAAGAATTGTCACAACCTCCCTTAATGATGCGATTTCCATTAAACATCATTTCTTGTTTATATTCTCCCTACCACTCAGCGAAATCGGCATATTTGTTGACATATTTAGATCATTTCACAACTGACTGGATCAACATTAAAAGTGAATTCCACCTTGTTTCATTTGGAGATTGCAAAGAAATTCTTTTCTCCTGGAGGAATGTTGCAACAGGATTTGACTTTCATATTGAAATCACAAGAGAAAATGATTCTTGAATATTGTATATGGAAACGAATTATTGACCTCTGGATTAGATGCATCTTTTATTCAAAATTGATTAGTGTGAGCAAATCAAGTCATACGTTCTGGCAAAAAAAAAAATAGAAGACTTCCAGGTCCATTTCCTTGTCAAAGATATGTGCGTCTTCCTGAGCCTGATAAGTTTCACCTTCAGCTTCAGCGACGTGAAAACCAGAGACACATATCATAAGCTATATTTATTGATGAGACATTGTCTGCTAATTCTTGGTTTACTGTACGGCTCTGACAACACACAGGAGGTGTATGGTGAATACAATATGTCTCTCTTCAAATATATCACAAGTAAGAAATCTTGACTTCAGTTCTAAGTTTTTCCGATAAGTGTAAAGATCCAAATTTAGATAAACTTGGCTGAGATTCTGGAATTCGTTTATTGCGTCCTCCATCTTTCTTGCATATCCAGGAAATGTGTTCCTAAATGTTGATCATGAAGGAATCCCAAATTTTGGTTTTGTTTGTAGAAGAAGATCACGGAAAGTAAAACTCTCAAAAATATTCAGTAGCAGCTGGTCACGTGCAATACAATGAAATAGTTTTCTTTTATTTTGTTAAGGATTCTTTGTCTCAAAGTATTTTGACTGAACTTCACAAACTTCTCTGTTCTAGTCCTCCAATATGACAGCATACCAGACTGTTTCTTTGTGCTGTTGTCACTTCCAGCAGCTCTTTCATTTATTTTGTACATCATCTTGGTGATCTTTTAAATATTCAGTAAACTTCTTTTTCATTACATCGTTGTAAGTGTATGATGTAGCCTACATCTTCCTTCCACACCTCCTGCACTTAACTACGTCTCTCTCACTACCAGAGCTTTCTTGACAGAGACCAAACTACGTCAGAAGGAAATGTGAAAATTATACTTCCACTGAACTTTCCATTTTTATTGTATTGAGAATGCTATTACAAGGCTCCAACCTTCCAATAAACGAAGATCCTATAATGGAAAATGCGAAGCAAGAGTTTCTCACACGCACAGCTCAGCTGACTCAACACTACTTTACAAATCTGGGACATTTGCACAATATACTATTGCAGTACTGTCCTTTCCCATTCACCTTTATATAAAAAAAACATAGCATGGGTGGGGATTGAACTAGTGGCGAGTGAGTCGTAAAACTCCAGTCTTTGAGGGGACTAGAGCTAGAGTTCGTCACGGCCACACGCTGGCGGGAGATTCATCTGTAAAAACTTGCATGTATGGTCACAGTGGTGCCTATGCTAACCTTCCTATGGTGTATAAATATACATGGTAGGATGAATCTTATTGCACCCAGCTGGCCCAGTGGCTTACACACTGGTCTGGAGTTTTACCACTAACTCGCCGCGAGTTCAATCCCCGCCCGTGGTATGGTTTGTTTTCAATCGTGTCATTACGATTTGGTGATTCACCCTTACATGTATAATATTCAGGAATCATGTTATGTTGTTAAGCAATATAACTCACATAGGAATGGTGAAAAATGTAATTTGAAAACAAGTAAAGGAAATGATAATATTGGTGACGTGATACCCACATTTCCATTACCCTTGAAAACCATTTAAATTATAAAACTTCTAATAGGATATCCCTATTACCAAAATTGTGAAATATAAAAAATGGTTCTCCTCGTTCATTTTAAAATTCATCAGAAGACGTTATTGTGTCAGAATTGTTCATGGAACACATGAACGATTATTATTTCGATAATTCATAAGCAGTGGCTTCCTGTTTTCAAAAATTAACTTTGCCCCTAACATCTCACACCACTTTCAAAATGTTATTAATTATAATTATATAAAATGAAAGTGTTGAATTAAAAATAATTCTAAATTATGTTATTTTACAGAACCATGCTGCAAGTCGTCAACAAGTTGGACTCCGACTGCTGGACCTGTCCAGTCACAGTCACATACGTCGTGCTGAATAAGTAAAACTTGAGTTTTTGGCAATGATCGCAAAAAAAAAAAAGTTGCAAAATGCAAAACAGCTAGAGGCGGTTTTGAATGGTAACTTCAGGCCTTTCATGTTACAATCACAATCAACACATCATCAGGAACTTCAAAGTTTCAGAAATGAGGCAATCTAAGTAGTTTCATTCAGAGGTAAAGGTTCTAGCTCTATTGAGGTAGATGACACCAGACAGATCAGTGCCAAGTGCCAGAAAAATCAAGGCAGAGTTTTAAAGCCTTAGAAGACAGCCAGCCCATGAACACTGTTAATGTAGTAATGACCTAGTTAACATAACATTAGTCACATGATAATTATCAGAAATTTGGTCACACTTCGAGATGATATAAAGAACATTTCGTTCTGATTATAGATATATCTGGCAATATTAAGAAAAATGGGTCTATGGCCGACTTACTTAAAACTAGGAGACTTCTGTTGTTTATCACGAGGGAGACGTTTATAGTTTATGTAACCCACTCATCTCTTGAGCACAGACACTGGTCTAACACAAGGAAGAGCAGGAAAACATGCCGTAATTCCTCACTGTGTAGCTACAACACTTAAAACTGTCTGAAGCATTTGTATAGGAATCCAGTTTCAGGTTATGCACGATGGCCTCAGTAATAAACGAGTCGAGTTTGAATAATCTAAAACTCTTATCATATAATGATCATTTATCATGTTTTATTATTGTTTATTTCTTTCCAGCCATGAGGTACAAGGAACTAGGATTCTGGCTTCTGACCAGTTTACAGGATTGTTGCAGACGTGTGTGGTGCAATATTGCACTTGATTCTTCAGCTGTTTATGTCGAATATTGGTGTTGTGATATCCAAAGATCTAGATGCTTGGCAGTCTGTCCAATGTAAGGTGCAGCCATTGCACCCAGTGCTGTAAACACTGTCTACACAGAACTGCAGCCATTACACCCAGTGCTGTAAACACTGTCTACACAGAACTGCAGCCATTACACCCAGTGCTGTAAACAGTGTCTACACAGAACTGCAGCCATTACACCCAGTGCTGTAAACACTGTCTACACAGAACTGCAGCCATTACACCCAGTGCTGTAAACACTGTCTACGCAGAACTGCAGCCATTACACCCAGTGCTGTAAACAGTGTCTACACAGAACTGCAGCCATTACACCCAGTGCTGTAAACACTGTCTACACAGAACTGACGGGAATTCTTGATCAAAATTTTCTTAACTGTCCATGAATTCTTGAAAACTACTTAAATGTTTAATATTTTTAGGGAATTCGGCAGGACAGATAAATTCTCATTGTATTTAAGCTTCAGCACTTTCTTGATCTGAAGAGATATTCTAGGTTCAGTCCTAGCATAAGTTTCCCTAGCTGCCAGTAAAGTAATTTATACGAACTCCTTAGTTTCGTAGCAATATTAAAGATTTTCCTAATTTCCTCATCAAGAAACTCTGGGTGTCACACTCGATTGGCTCTCAGAAACACAGTGAGAAATACACTTCATTTTTACTCTTGTTTTATGGTTATAGTAGTGGGGGATATATGAGCAAACATTAGGTGCCTTCACATATACTCTAAATTTTAACATTCTTTCAACCTGTTGGATCAGAACATCTAAGAATGAAAGTTTAAAGTCCACTTCTATCTCTACGGTGAATTTAGTAAACGGGATAATAGTGTTAAGTCTCCGTAAATATGTGTTCAGGTCTATATCATTGGGCCAAAGACGCAAGATATCATCCATATGTCTGAACCACTTAGCTCCACGGGGCAGGATATATTTCAACACCTTAGTCTAAAAAAACTCCATATACAGATTGCTTAATAGTGGAGGCAATGGATTTTCCACAGCCATTCCCTGCCTTTGAGAGTAATATTTCCCTTCAAACTCAAAGTTACAATCAACTACACATAATCTATTCAATAATGATGTTCTTATAAAACGGCAGGGAAAACCCCATCTAATTCTTTATCCACGTAGGATAACAGATCCAGAACTGGAATACAGGTAAACAACGTAGTGACATCGAAACTTACTTGTATAAAATCATGGGGCGTTTTAAATTTCTGCAGTTTAATAAGAAGTCTCACTTGAAAATCCAGCTTGACTTTTTATTAAACCATACATAAAAGGGAGTGTCGCTGATCTAGCAGACAATTGTTCTGTGGAGACAAAGAACGTTATACATAGAAGCAAGAAGGGGATTGTATGAGTGTAGTGGTACCAACACTTTTATATGGGTGTGAAGCATGGGTTGTGAATGTTGCAACAAGGAGAAGGCTGGAGGCAGTGGAGATGTCGTATCTGAGGGCAATGTGTGGTGTGAATATAATGCAGAAAATGAGTAGCTTGGAGATCAGGAGGTGCGGAGTTTCTATAAGTATTATCCAAAGGGCAGAGGAAGGATTGTTGCGGTGGTTTGGAAATTTAGAGAGGAAGGAACAAAATAGAATGATTTGGAGGGCATATATATCTATAGTGAAAGGACGACGGGATGGGGGTCGTCTTAGGAAAGGTTGAAGGGAGGGGGTAAAGGAGCTTTTGTGAGCAAGGGGCTTGGACTTCCAACAATAGTGCATGTGCAAGTGGAGACGAATGTTTTTTTTTTTTATGAATTAACATGATGTTGGAGCGAGCGCAAAGTAACATTTATGAAAGAAATCAGGGAAACTGGTTAGCCGGACTTGAGTCCTGGAGATGAGAAGTACAATGCCTGCACTTGAAGGAGGAATGTTATTAGGATGCAGTTTTTTAACTGTATGTATTATTCACTAGTGCAATGTAATCTCTTGTCACATGACTTGTTGACAGTGATTAGATGAAGCTTAGGGCTAGCTGTTAAATTTCCTATTATTCTGTTACCAGCTTTCTTTAAACCTCAGACGTCCACTCTACCCCTAATGGGGAGGGGACAGGATGTCTGGGTGACAAACGGGGCCTGACCATATCTGAGAGGAAAAGACACATTGTCTTACTCTGAGAAAACGTTCCCTCATTCCTCCTGTTGCTACTCTTTCAACATTGGATAGCTCCTGATGAAACACGTAGACGTGTGAAAGGACTTGAGCTGAAGATTTCTATCCTCCATAGTCAATAGTTTATTCTCTCAAATATAATTTCCCTCGAGGTGCACTCTCCTTTCTCCGACTCCCTAGTAATATTTGGAGAGTGTTCTAAAGTTTCTAGCATAAATAACACTAATAGCACATATATATCTAACTTTTAGCCGAACTAATTAAAAATCACATTGCCCAGGAAATTTAATAAGTATTTATTTCTAACTTCTGATTTTTAATGAGCATGGAAAGATTATTTCTTCTGAGGGTTTCCAATGTTTTAGTAAATGAAAAGTAGAAGCACTTCAAAACTTTTGCATGTTTTTCATTACTTCTTAAGTACTTCTTTACTTAATATTTTGCATAACAATACTAATACTATAAATACTACTACTATTAATAAAAATAATAATAATGATGTATATTTAATGTATTTATTAATATTTAGTTAATTCCAATGTTTAATACATTGGTCGTCTTTGACCAATATAGTGTGGCTTAAAAAATAAGATAATTTAATCTATTCGAGCCATCCCTGTCTTGCAGGAAGAATACTGCCATCCTAGTGCAGATGGTCCTCTGAACTGCAACTTTCCCTCTTTTCCTTCAGATCGCAAGCACTGTACTTATCGGTTCCAGGACTGCAACATCACCTCACCTTCAGAGTGCAGGCAGAGTACTTACCACCTCACCTTCAGAGTGCAGGCAGAGTACTTACCACCTCACCTTCAGAGTGCAGGCAGAGTACTTACCACCTCACCTGCAGAGTGCAGGCAGAGTACTTACCACCTCACCTTCAGAGTGCAGGCAGAGTACTTACCACCTCACCTTCAGAGTGCAGGCAGAGTACTTACCACCTCACCTTCAGAGTGCAGGCAGAGTACTTACCACCTCACCTTCAGAGTGCAGGCAGAGTACTTACCACCTCACCTTCAGAGTGCAGGCAGAGTACTTACCACCTCACCTTCAGAGTGCAGGCAGAGTACTTACCACCTCACCTTCAGAGTGCAGGCAGTGTACTTCCCACCTCACCTTCAGAGTGCAGGCAGTGTACTTCCCACCTCACCTTCAGAGTGCAGGCAGTGTACTTCCCACCTCACCTTCAGAGTGCAGGCAGTGTACTTCCCACCTCACCTTCAGAGTGCAGGCAGTGTACTTCCCACCTCACCTTCAGAGTGCAGGCAGTGTACTTCCCACCTCCGGGACTGACGTTCATCTAACCGGTTTCCCTGAATCCCTACATAAATGTCTCCTTAAGTCAAGCGCAAAATCCGCTTGTTCTTGGGACCTGGATTATTATTACTAATTTAATGAAGAAGCTCTAAACCATTATAGGTCATGCAGCTGCCTTGTTCCCACCCAAGACCACAAGCGGCAAAGTATTCCTCGTGAAGACAACAACAACAACAACAACGACGACGACGACGACGACGACGACGACGACGACGACGACGACGACGACGACGACGACGACGACGACGATGACGACGACAACAACAACGACAACAACAACAACAACAACAACGACGACTCATTGTCAAGAAGACTGTTCGATCCTTGGAGCCTGAAAGTGGCTTAACTTTCCTCCCGTGATTAGAGGAATCTGACGTTTCTTCTTTTTCTTCAGATAGTACCCAGGCTGTATGACTCCTTTGGGTTCAGATATCCTCCATAATCAAGGTCAAAATTTTCCCTAAAATATTTCAGACTGAAAAAAAAAATGTATATGCTAATGTCTAATACCCAACCGGACGCGTTCATTCAAACGGTTATTAATAAGAGTAATTACCTTAAGTTAAACTTTACTCACAGAAGCTCCTTAACTATCATGTAGGTCTGCTCAAATGTTGATTTTTTATGAAAAAAAATATATTGAAATATTATAATTTAATATTAGTTGGCATTTCAGTAATCTGAATTTGAGTTTTCGACTTTTTAATAAGCTGATGTATTGTTTTTATTATTTAAGCTACTTACAAAACACAACTATAATAACATTATTGAACGAATTTCTTCCTGACCTTAATGCTAAAATAAGTTTTCAAAATATTAATTTTTGAAATAGTCTGCTTAATTATGCTCAGGAAACTTAAAAGAAATTTCAAATTTAGGAGGTAAACATTAAAATATTTAAAAAGTTTGTCATTAAATTGTCAGTTTAATAATTCACTGGTCTGCATGATTTTTTTTATTGACTCTATGGTATATTTTTCGGTATATAAGGAAAATAGTGATTCATTGTGCTTTTTATTCCTCTCTATTACATCAGGTTGTCAAGTTATACGGAAACGTTACTTTTCTCTTTTAGTATAACATAAGTAAATGAGAAAGTGGTATATTACCATTTAAAACGCTTACCTAATATTGACTTAAATGTTAAATCTAATATATTTTTCTTCATTTTCAGATTATTAATAGGTCTAGAGTCTGTATAAATTCACCAGACATTTTGCTATGTCTGCGGGCAATTCACCTTTCAGATTCCCGGAGCAACATTACACCTTTATTGAAGCTCTGCTACTTTGCTTATTTTGGCTGCAAACTTGGAGACCAGGACAAACCATTTGCACCACTCAAAGCTTGCAGCAAGAGTTGCATCAGTAAGCTCCAAATGTGGTTAGTTGGTATGGCGGGAGCAGATGAACCACCATGATGACTGCTAATGTTGTATAACTAAAGTAGCTGGATTCAACAAGAAGACTAAATATCGCATAATATACCCAAATACTCGTTCAGCAATAAGGCTGTTCCACACTCTGAAGATATTCCTGCACCTGTGCCACCTGAGACATGGCAAATTTCATCAGAGTCTGATACCAGTGATTCTAAGGAGATGAAAGTAGACTATGAACCACCAACAAATGACGATCCTAAACCCTTCAACCAAGTTGAGCTCAATGACCTGGTGAGAGACCTTAACCTTCCAAAAGAAAGTGCACAGTTACTTGGCTCTAGACTGAAGGAATACAGGCTTTTAGCTTCTGGATCAACATTCGCTTGGTACCGTCATCGTGAAGCGGAATTCACTCGGTTCTTTGACAAAGAGGAATCTTTAGTTGTCTGTTCAAATATTTCTGGGCTTATTGAACACATGGGGATCTCATACTACGCAGATGAATGGAAACTCTTTATTGATTCTTCTAAAAGAAGTTTAAAAGCTGTACTTTTCTACAATGGCAACACAGCTGTATCTGTGCCAATTGGCCATAGTGTCCAAATGTCAGAAACGTACGCAAATATGAAGACACTAATATCTGCAACCAAGTACCAGAATCACAATGTTCTCATTTGTGGTGATTTAAAAGTTATTGCTCTCCTACTAGGTCTTCAAGGCGGATACACCAAGTATCCCTGTTTTCTGTGTCCATAGTGCAGACAGCCAGCACTATGGACAAAAAGACTGGCCACCAAGAACCAGCTTCTTACCCGGAAATCACAGCGTGAAAACTGGGCCACTAATTGACCCCAAGAAAATTCTGCTGCCACCACTCCACATCAAATTAGGGCTTGTGAAAAACTTTGTGAAGGCCTTGAACAAGAATGGAACTGCTTTCAAGTACCTGGAGTCAAAGTTTCCTCGTATAAGTGAAAGCAAGCTAAAGGCAGTAATCTTTGTTGCCCCTCAGATTCGGGAATTGATGAAGGACAAGCATTTTGATGAAGCATTAGCAGGTGTCGAGGTGAATGCCTGGTTTTAATTCAAGCAGATTGTCCACAACTTCCTGGAAAATAGGCGCTTCCCCGAATATGAAAAAATGATCCAAGACCTGATTTCAAGTTTCCAACAACTTGGGTCTAGAATGAGTGTGAAGATGCACTTTTTGCACTCACAACTTGACTATTTTCCCAACAATTGTGGGGACTACAGTGAGGAACAAGGAGAGTGGTGGTTCCAACAGGATATTTGTACCATGGAAACTCGATACCAGGGCAAATGAAATGTCAGCATGTTGGTGGATTACTGCTGGTCATTGAAACGTAATGGTCTCAATGCACAGCACAAGCGAAAATCAGAGTGGTCCTCCTTCCTTTGATTCAATATGTAGGCTAACCATTAGGAGCATGATTTTTTAATAAAATCATTTGATTTGATTCTTGTTGATTTGGAATTCATAAGTTCTTAAAACTAACAGAATGTGCTTTTCCATGATTACTTGACTAGTAATTGTAATAAAGTAACAATTTATTAAAAATTCACATTTTTTATCATTAATCTGTATTTTATTTAAAATCCTTACGTGATAGAGCAAAATGGTTTAGATATTTACAACCAGCAGACGAAGAATATGTAAGATCGCAGCCATGAACAAAAATACAAATTAAAAACATTCCAAATGCAGACCAATGTAATTGGAAAGTTACTTGTTAATTTTCGCAAATTGGATGATTCAAGGCAAGCAATATCAAATATTTTTTTATTAAACTTGGACAATAAATACAAATTTAATATACAACGTTATTGCTGCAAGTGTCATATTTCTTATATTTAATGACCAGGTCCACAACTGGCGCAAAAAGTCTCGCAGAGAGAGTGTACTGCAATATATATTCGGTCTAATATATATATACATATATATATATATATATATATATATATATATATATATATATATATATATATATATATATATATATATATATATATATATGGAGGAGAGAGTATGGAGGAGGTGAATGTATTCAGATATTTGGGAGTGGACATGTCGGCGGATGGGTCTATGAAGGATGAGGTGAATCATAGAATTGATGAGGGAAAAGGGTGAGCGGAGCACTTCGGAGTCTGTGGAGACAAACAACCTTGTCCATGGAAGTAAAGAGGGAATGTATGAGAGTATAGTTATACCAACGCTCTTATATGGGTGTGAAGCATGGGTGATGAATGTTGCAACGAGGAGAAGGCTGGAGGCAGTGGAGATGTCATGTCTGAGGTCAATGTGTGGTGTGAATATAATGCAGAGAATTCGGAGTTTGGAAATTAGGAGGAGGTGCGGGATTACCAAAACGATTGTTCAGAGAGCTGAGGAGGGGTTGTTGAGGTGGTTTGGACATGTAGAGAGAATGGAACGAGACAGAGTGACTTCGAGAGTGTATAAATCTGTAGTGGAGGGAAGGCGGGGTAGGGGTCGGCCTAGGAAAGGTTGGAGGGAGGGGGTAAAGGAAGTTTTGTGTGCGAGGGGCTTGGACTTCCAGCAAGCATGTGTGAGCGTATTTGATAGGAGTGAATGGAGGCATATGGTTTTTAATACTTGACGTGCTGTTGGAGTGTGAGCAAAGTAACATTTATGAAGGGATTCAGGAAACCGGCAGGCCGGACTTGAGTTCTGGAGATGGGAAGTACAGTGCCGGCACTCTGAAGGAGGGGTGTTAATGTTGCAGTTTTATAACTGTAGTGTAAAGCACCCTTCTGGCAAGACAGTGATGGAGTGAATGATGATGAAAGTTTTTCTTTTCGGGCCACCCTGCCTTGGTGGGAATCGGCCGATGTGTTAAAAAAAAAAAAAAATATATATATATATATATATATATATATATATATATATATATATATTATATATATATATATATATATATATATATTTATATATTTATATATATATATATATATATATATATATATATATATATATATATATATATATATATATATATATATATATTATTGTAACCACGAACGAGTGGTATTGATCAATAACTACACTGCACTATCCAGGGTTCGAACCTATGATGCTTAGGCCCGCCTCATGATGAGGGAAAACATGGCTCTCTAGTCCACTGAACCATACAATCCTTAATTAAGAGTAGGGCATCCAGTAGAACTGAATGTTGTACTCACTACCCATGGGCATAAATGTATATATATATATATATATATATATATATATATATATATATATATATATATATATATAAGAGATTTAAGAGATACATTGTTGATATAAAGATGGCATATACAGTACATGAGGTGTAGAGATACATGTCTAGTACATATTGTTACGTGTTTGTCACTGATTATAATGCGAAAATCTCATCCATCTCCTCAGAGCTGGGGCACGTGCTTAAAATACAACAGGCATTACCTCTCTCTCTTTTATATATATATATATATATATATATATATATATATATATATATATATATATATATATATATATATATATATATATATATATATATATATATTTAACAAGTCGGCCGTCTCCCACCGAGGCAGGGTGACACAAAAAGAAAGAAAATCCCAAAAAAGAAAATACTTTCATCATCATTCAACACTTTCACCACACTCATACATAATCACTGTCTTTGCAGAGGAGCTCAGATACGACAGCTGAGAATTGTCCCTCCCAGCTGTCACTATCCCAGACCCCTCCTTTAAAGTGCAGGCATTGTACTTCCCATTTCCAGGACTCAAGTCCAATTAAATCAATTAACTGGTTTCCCTGAATTCCTTCACAAAATGTTACCCTGCTCACACTCCAACAGCTCGTCATGTCCCAAACACCATTCGTCTCCATTCACTCTTATCTAACACGCTCACACATGCTTGCTGGAAGTCCAAGCCCCTCGCCCACAAAACCTCCTTTACCCCCTCCCTCCAACCTTTTCTAGGACGACCCTTATCCCGCCTTCCTTTCCCTACAGATTTATACGCTCTCCAAGTCATTCTACTTTGATCCATTCTCTCTAAATGACCAAACCACCTCAACAACCCCTCTTCAGCCCTCTGACAAATACTTTTAGTTACTCCACACCTTCTCCTAATTTCCACATTCCGAATTTTCTGCATAATATTTACACCACACATTGCCCTTAGACAGGACATCTCCACTGCCTCCAGCCGCCTCCTCGCTGCAGCATTTGCAACCCATGCTTCACACCCATATAAGAGTGTTGGTACCACTATACTTTCGTACATTCCCTTCTTTGCCTCCATGGATAGCGTTTTTTGTCTCCACAGATACCTCAATGCACCACTCACCTTTTTTCCTTCATCAATTCTATGGTTAACCTCATCCTTCATAAACCCATCCGCTTACACGTCAACTCATAAATATCTGAAAACATTTACTTCTTCCATAATCCCTCTCTCCAATGTGATATCCAATTTTTCTTTATTTAAATCGTTTGATACCCTCATCACCTTACTCTTATCTATGTTCACTTTCAACTTTCTACCTTTACACACCCTCCCCAACTCGTCCACTAACCTTTGCAACTTTTCTTTAGAATCTCCCATAAGCACAGTATCATCAGCAAAAAGTAACTGTGTCAACTCCCATTTTGCATTTAATTCTCCATAATTTAATCCCACCCCTCTCCCCAACACCCTAGCATTTACTTCTTTTACAACCCCATCTTTAAATATATTAAACAACCATGGTGACATTACACATCCCTGTCTAAGACCTTCTTTTACCGGGAAGTAATCTCCCTCTCTCCTACACACCCTAACCTGAGCCTCACTATCCTCATAAAAACTCTTTACAGCCTTCAGTAACTTACTACCTATTCCATACACTTGCAACATTTGCCACATTGCTCCCTATCCACTCTATCATATGCCTTTTCTAAATCCATAAATGCAATGAAAACTTCTCTACCTTTATCTAAATACTGTTCACATATATGCTTCACTGTAAACACTTGATCTACACATCCCCTACCAACTCTAAAGCCTCCTTGCTCATCTGCAATCCTACTCTCTGTCTTACCTCTAATTCTTTCAATAATAACCCTGCCATACACTTTATCTGGTATACTCAGTAAACTTATTCCCCTATAATTTTTACACTCTCTTTTATCCCCCTTCCCTTTATATAAAGGAACTATACATGCTCTCTGCCAATCCCTAGGTACCTTCCCCTCTTTCATACATTTATTAAACAAAAATACCAACCACTCCAGCACTATATATCCCCCTGCTTTTAACATTCTGTCATGATCCTGTCAGTTCCAGCTGCTTTACCCCCTTTCATTCTACGTAATGCCTCACGCACCTCCCCACACTCACATCCTGCTTTTCTTCACTCCTAAACGATGTTGTACCTCCCTGGCCAGTACATTTACCGCCTCTCTTTTTTTCATCAACATTTAAAAGTTCCTCAAAATATTCCCGCCATCTACCCAATACCTCCAGTTCCCCATCTACTAACTCCCTTACTCTGTTTTTAACTGACAAATCCATTCGTTCCCTAGGCTTTCTTACCTTGTTTATCTCACTCCAAAAAATTTTCTTGTTTTCGGCAAAACTTCTTGACAGAGCCTCTCCCATTCTTTCATCCGCTCTTCTTTTGCACTCTCTCACCACTCTCTTCACCTTTCTTTTACTCTCCATATACTCTGCTCTTCTATTAACACTTCTGTTTTGTAAAAACCTGTCATAAGCTACCTTTTTCTCTTTTATCACACCCTTTACTTCTTCATTCCACCACTCACTCCTCTTTCCTCCTGCACCCACCCTCCTATAGCCACATTCTAATACTGCATTTTTAAAACTATCCCAACTCTCTTTATATATATATATATATATATATATATATATATATATATATATATATATATATATATATATATATATATATATATAGGTAAAACTTTTCAATAAACAAGAACTCATTTAAAATTAAGTCCTTTCTAAAAAATTCTCTTATACATTTATAGATATATTTTTTTCACTTACATTAACATAAAAATTAATAAATTTTGTACCAGAAGAACCTTAGAAAACTTACTAAGCATTATTATAACAATCGCAATTTAATTTAGGCTAATTCAACTAAATATGGTTTAGATAAGTTTACAATAATTTAATTATAAACAAACACAATCATATATATTTTTTACGTTAAGTTCGGAACAATTTTTGCGAAATTTTTGTATGCACAAATTTTCGCTTGCCTTATTCGGCAAGAAGAGCGTTGCTATTTAAGCCAAAATTGCAAGTTTTACCTATTTAGCACGAGATATATATTTAAAACAACCACAGGGGGAGTTGAATAATAGGCTGCCTTGCTTAGACTGAGGGTGGCATTAGGCATTCGTTGTACCCCAGGCACAACGAGTGCCTAATGCCAGGGAGATTAACTATCATAGGAAACAGAGAAAAGTCAGCTCACAAAGCAAATGTAATTTAGTGATTATGTAGCAGAATTAACATTGGTAACATATTGGTTAACAAGATTATTAGTCGGACCTGAGAAAGAAATGTAAATTACTTTATATTCTGAATAAAGCTGTGTCTAACATTTGTTATTGGGAAAATTCCACAACAATTAAGGAAAATGAAAATCTAGAGCAAACTCATCTAGTGGGTAGACACAGGTAATAATAATATAATATAATACTAATACTAATAATAATAATAATAATAATAATAAATATCTTTATTTCTACATGTACATGTACAAGGTATAAAGGCCTAGCTGACATTAATGACAACTACTACATAGAAAGCCGCTTGTTATGCAGAGCATTTCGGGTATATTAGGTCAGTTTTGTCCCTGATGCAACCCACACCAGTCGACTAACACCCAGGTACCCATTTTACTGACACAGGTGTAGACTATTGGCCTACACACTTTATCATAGCACGATAACCAATTAGGAACGAGCGAAAAGGCAGCAGAGATAGGTAATGACTGTTTCACCAAAACAAGCTAGTATTTACATCATATATATATATATATATATATATATATATATATATATATATATATATATATATATATATAAATATATATATATATATATATATATATATATATATATATATATATATATATATATATAAATATATATATATATATATATATATATATATATATATATATATATTCTTCTCCTACCACTCCCTATATATATTGAATGAGTGCTTTATTAATAGACAGAATACATTGACAGAAAACACAAACATGAACATGAATACATTGGTACAATATATCAAAGATTATGAATCTCTTCCAGCTCCTCCGAAGCCGGACGCGAGCCCAGTACGCAGCATGCATTTCACCTCTGGATGGCCACGCTGAGGTACTGGAACATGAAAGTGGCTGCCCTTGGGTCCCTGGTGGTGTCGATGAGTCTGCAACCCAGTTCTTTAAGGAAACGTGTTGCATTTTTTCCCCATGATCCCAATGTCTCTGATCCCACTGGGACAAATTGATACTGTTGGCTTATGTCCCTGTACTTGCCGATCTTGTACTCCTCTCTGTGGTCAGCAGCTCCTCCCCGTCGCCCAGCACTGTGATAGATGTAGGTGTCAGCCAGTGTCGACACACAGGTATAGTCCCATGCTAAGAGCTTGCCATTCTTCCAAGGATAGATGGTGATCCCGTCGGGGCGGTTTGCTGGGTTGTGGGTATTGTTGGCTGCTAGTGATCGGGGCTCTCTCTCGGCTGGGCATCCAGCTGTAGCAAGGGTTCTCTTTACGATGTCGTTGACTTGATTGTGTCTTGCATGCCAACCCTTGGTTTTGGAACCATATATATATATATATATATATATATATATATATATATATATATAGATAAAATACATTGTCAAAATACATTAACAAGAATACAATAGTGAGTAAAACAACATAGATGACAACTCAGAGCTACATGTCAAATACTTCGTCCAGCTCCCCGGCAGTGGGCCGTATGCCCAGAATGCTGCAGGCATTTTCCCTCTGTATCGCAACACTGAGTCTCTGAAAGAGGAAGCTGGTCGCCCTGTGGTCCTTGGTTTCTATGATGAGTTTTCCACCCAGCTCCTTAAGAAACTTTAGAGCACACTTGCCCCATGCTCCATGGGTCTCCGACCCTATTGGGATGAAGTTATAGCAAGAGGGAAGGTCTTCATATATGCGGGTCTTCTGGGTCTCCCTGTGGCTGGTAGCTCCACCCCCTTCGGTTAAGGAGTGTGGCAGGTAGGTGTCTGCCAATGTGGCAGCACAGGTGTAGTCCCAAGCAATCTGCTTACCATCCTTCCAGGGTAGCATAGTGGCTCCATCAGGACGCTTTTGACTTCCATATATATATCCATATATATATATATATATATATATATATATATATATATATATATATATATATATATATATATATATATAAAATTATAAGCCTATATACATATTTACATCTATGTAGAGTGAGGCAAAAATGCTAGCACAAGACACGTTGAGAACCGTTGTGACCATCAGTGAGGGCAAGTCTGACGAAACTGCTTCACGAGCGTCCAACGGTACTTCACAGCCTTGGTGGGCTTCCTTGTGATTGGTTGAGTCACGGTACTGGTATAACGACGGGATCCCTGATCGTTAAATCCTTAGCATGTGGTTCACTGGTCGGGAGGCATGTCTTTATCGGTGTGTGACTTAGGCCAAATAAAATGCAACATACTCTTAGCATGCCACAATGCTTAAGATCGTGGCCTCCTGCAAGCTATTTCTTGTGTAAAAGTGTGACCACTAAGTACATGCAAGTGTACATGGGAGTGTCAGGTGACTGAATAACTGTGTCACTGGGCTGAGGCTCTGCTTTAGAAGCTATGCTCATAAATCAACCAGAGCAAAATATTTTGAGTTCTTATCCCATATGAGTATATGCAAGAGTACTTCCTGATTTTAGAAAAGTTTTTATAAGTGAATTTAAAAAGAAAAGAAATAAAAGTAACATACATACTAATGGACTTTGAAATGGGAACATATTTTTTTCATATTTTGTCTGATTAATAATACTTTACCACATTTTTCATAATTTACCTTTTAATTGTGTTTAATAGGTTGAGTGTATAACTGCAGAAGTAATGACGTATCCACTGTTACACCTCTGAAGCTCATTTATAAAGAAAAACTAATTGAAAATCCTGATTATTTTTTTATTAATGTTTATCTGTGAATGCAACAAACAAGTTTTGTGTAGACCACATCGTCAGAGGTTGTTATTGCCATGTAACACTAACTCAAACTCTACAAAACCTTTGAAGTTCCTGTAGTTACTAAATCTTAGGTTCCACTTTAGGTTAGTATTGTGAGGGAGAGGTAGAAGGCGGAGAGGTGGTGGTGGTGCGGTGATTGTGGGGGAGATGGTGAAGTCTCCTAGTTTTGATTCTAGGAAAGGGAGGGTAGCTCTAGTTACTTGGCAGAAGAGTTTGTGACCATTTAATTTCCTTGAAGGTAACAAAGTGAGAGATGTCAGAACACTCTCAAAGAAAAGACTACTATGATCTGTGTTGATTTACGTCATGCCTAATATATTTATAAATGTGACTCACCATATTGACTTACTGTCAAATATATCCAGCATCCCATTCTTAAGTTTTATGTATTCTACTTCCCTCGCTGTGATTTATACACTACTTCCCTCGCTGTGATTTATACACTACTTCCCTCGCGGTGATCTATACACTACTTCCCTCGCGGTGATTTATACACTACGTCCCTCGCGGTGATTTATACACTACGTCCCTCGCGGTGATTTATACACTACTTCCCTCGCGGTGATTTATACACTAGTTCCCTCGCGGTGATCTATACACTACTTCACTCGCGGTGATTTATACACTACGTCCCTCGCGGTGATTTATACACTACTTCCCTCGCGGTGATTTATACACTACGTCCCTCGCGGTGATCTATACACTACTTCACTCGCGGTGATTTATACACTAAGTCCCTCGCGGTGATTTATACACTACTTACCTCACGGTGATTTATACACTACTTCCCTCGCGGTGATTTATACACTACTTCCCTCGCTGTGATTTATACACTACTTCCCTCATGGTGATTTATACACTACTTCCCTCACGGTGATTTATACACTACTTCCCTCACGGTGATTTATACACTACTTCCCTCGCTGTGATTTATACACTACTTCCCTCGCGGTGATTTATACACTACGTCCCTCGCGGTGATTTATACACTACTTCCCTCGCGGTGATTTATACACTACGTCCCTCGCGGTGATTTATACACTACTTCTCTCGCGGTGATTTATACACTACTTCCCTCGCGGTGATTTATACACTACTTCCCTCGCGGTGATTTATACACTACTTACCTCACGGTGATTTATACACTACTTCCCTCGCGGTGATTTATACACTACTTCCCTCGCTGTGATTTATACACTACTTCCCTCACGGTGATGTATACACTACTTCCCTCGCGGTGATTTATACACTACGTCCCTCGCGGTGATTTATACACTACTTCTCTCGCGGTGATTTATACACTACTTCCCTCGCGGTGATTTATACACTACTTCCCTCACGGTGATTTATACACTACTTCGCTCGCGGTGATTTATACACTACTTCCCACCTGTGACATATACTGCCTTTCCCCACTCACTTCAAATTCTAACATCTTCCAGTGATATATTGCCTTAAAATGAAAGATAACGGTAGGATTTTATCGGGGATGAACGCCCCCGCGACACGGTCCCAGACCAGGCCTCTTTTTGTATCAAGGCCAAAACAGCCAAGCATATAGGCCCAGGGTCGAGCCACAACCCAGCTGGCCAGGAACCGTTTTGAGGAACTTATGAAGTTCTCTTTTAAAGACAGCCAGAGGATTGATGATAATGACCCTTAAGCACGAAGAGAGAAGGTTGAAAAATCAAAATCGGAGAACTGACATTTATCGAGTTCTCTCTTAGAGTTCTCGTCGCTCTCCTCCTCCTCTTTATTGAATGTACTTTACTCACACTGGCAAATCTCATGCTTTCAAACGGAGTAAATTCGGTGTGCAGGATTGGGACCAGACCGTCCAGCATTTGCCATGTGTAAATTATGTTCCCATAAATACAAGTCAAGAGACCTCAAACGTTCCCAGTTGTTCAAATGTTTGTATATAGTGGCAGTGAAGGTTCTATGAACGTGCGTCAACTCAGCAATTTCTCCTCCATTGAAGGGGGTCGTTAGTATAGTACAGTTTTCCATTGATTTTTGCAGTACAGTACTTTATCCAGGGTGACTTAAACATTACCTTCCCGTATTGACATATATACTGCCTTCGATGTATACTAATGATATAAAAGTACCAAGAAAACCAGCTTAGTGTATATTTAATTCAATATGATATAACAGGAGTATACCTGGCGATAAAATTAATGAATTCAGAGACAACTCTCTCAAAAATGTTCAAGATATCTCAAAGTATTTTATCCACAATGGAATATTACAAACCATTCTGGAAAAAAATACCCTGACTTTGTTCACTGTAAATAAAGCTAACATTTGCATTAATAACTCATTGCAGTTATCAGGTGTAGACGTGTGAATACTTCATCACCTTCGTAACTTGTTCAGCTATCAAAACTTTGGGGCCCAGTCCCTGGACTACAGCCCACAGGATGGGTATGGGGTGCATAATAAAGATATTAAACTAAACTAACTACCTCAGGTTTTAAAATCCTGTGATAATTCAAGTAATAAGAACATTACTAGGTATCTTTAAGCACTTGCCAAAATTTTTTCTTTAATCCGAACAATTTTCAACGTTGGTATAGAATAACGAGTGCAAAATTCCTAGAATAATTTCCATGATCAGGTTTCCTAAAATCCATTTCCAGTATCCTGGAATGGCGTTCATAACTTTCAAAACCTAGAGCAGAGTTGCTTCAAATATTCATGAGATGCATCCTAATCTAACGATGGCTCAGAGTGACGTACATATGCACATTTACCTACTATACAAATATTTAATATATATATATATATATATATATATATATATATATATATATATATATATATATATATATACAGTGGTACCTTGAGTTACGAGCTTAATTCGTTCCAGACGGCTATTCAAGTGCCGATACCGAAGGAATTTTTCCCATAAGAAATAATGAAAATTAGATTAATCCATTTCAGACCCCCAAAAATACACTTACAAAGGCACCTACAAAAATACACATACATAATTGTTCGAGTTGGGAGGTGCTCGTAAATAGAGGTACCACTGTATATATATATATATATATATATATATATATATATATATAATATATATATATATATATATATATATATGTCGTGCCGATTAGGTAAAACTGGTCAAAAACTGGTCAAACTCATCTAAAATTAAGTCCTTTCTAAAATTTTCTCTTATACGTTTAAAGATATATTTTTTTCATTTATGTTAATGTAAGAATTTATAATTTCGTACCAAGAGAAACTTTGAAAACCTACCTAACCTTATTACAACAAGCGCAATTTAATTTAGCCTAACCCAACTAAATATATTTTAGATACGTTAACATTAATTTAATAATAAACAAACACAATGAAATATATTTTTTTCGTTATGTTCAGAATGATTTTGGCGAAATTATTGCATACACAAATTTTCACTTGTCTTATATGGCAAGGTGAGCGTTGCTATTTAAGCCAAAATCGCAAGTTTTACTTAATCGGCACGTATATATATATATATATATATATATATATATATATATATATATATATATATATATATATATATATATATATCATATACGGTGGTAGTAGGTTGGTAGACAGCAACCACCCAGGGAGGAACTACCGTCCTGCCAGGTGACTGTGAAACAGAAACCTGAAACTGTTTTACATGATGGTGGGATTGCTGGTGTCTTTTTTCTGTCTCATAAACACGCTGGATAACAGGTATATCTAGCTACTTCTACTTACACCTTAGGTCACACTACACAGGCATGCACATGCATATATATACATACACATATCTAGGTTTTTCTTCTTTTTCTTAATAGTTCTTGTTCTTTATTTGCTCTATTGTTCATAAGGAAGTGGAAAAGAATCTTTCCTCCGTAAGCCATGCGTGTCGTATGAGGCGACTAAAATGCCGGGAGCAATGGCTAGTAACCCCTTCTCCTGTATACATTTACTAAAAAAGAGAAGAAGAAAAACTTTATAAAAGTGGGATGTTTGAATGTGCGTGGATGTAGTGCAGATGATAATAAAGAGATGATTGCTGATGTTATGAATGAAAAGAAGTTGGATGTCCTGGCCCTAAGCAAAACAAAGCTGAAGGGGGTTGGCGAGTTTCAGTAGGGATGAATAAATGGGATTAAGTCAGGAGTATCTGAGAGAGTTAGAGCTAAGGAAGGGGTAGCAATAATGTTGAAGGATCTGTTATGGAAGGAGAAGAGGGAATATAAATGTGTAAATTCAAGGATTATGTTGATTAAAATAAGGGTCGGATGCGAAAAGTGGGTCATAATAATCGAGTATGCACCTGGAGAAGAGAGGAATGTAGAGGAGAGAGAGAGAGAGATTTTGGGAGATGTTAAGCGAATGTATAGGAACTTTTGAACCAAGTGAGAGAGTAATTGTGGTAGGGGACTTAAATGCTAAAGTAGGAGAAACATGTAGAGAGGGTGTGGTAGGTAAGTTTGGGGTGCCAGGTGTAAATGATAATGGGAGCCCTTTGATTGAACTTTGTATAGAAAGGGGTTTAGTTACAGGTAATACATATTTTAAGAAAAAGAGGATAAATAAGTATACAAGATATGATGTAGGGCGTAATGACAGTAGTATGTTGGACTACGTATTGGTAGATAAAAGTCTGTTGAGTAGACTTCAGGATGTACATGTTTATAGAGTTGTCACAGATATATCAGATCACTTTTTAGTTGTAGCTACAGTGGGAGTAAAAGGTAGATGGGATACAAGGAAAATAGAAGCAGTAAGTAAGAGAGAGGTGAAGGTTTATAAACTAAAAGAGGAGGCAGTTAGGGTAAGATATGAACAACTATTGGAGGATAGATGGGCTAGTGAGAGTTTAGGCAATGGGGTCGAAGATGTATGGGGTAGATTTAAGAATGTAGTGTTAGAGTGTTCAGCAGAAGTTTGTGGTTATAGGAAAGTGGGTGCAGGAGGGAAGAAGAGCGATTGGTGGAATGATGATGTAAAGAGAGTAGTAAGGGAGAAAAAGTTAGCATATGAGAGGTTTTTACAAAGTAGAAGTGATGCAAGGAGGGAAGAGTATATGGAGAGAAAAATAGAGGTTAAGAGAGTGGTGAAGCAATATAAAAAGTGAGCAAATGAGAGAGTGGGTGAGATGTTATCAACAAATTTTGTTGAAAATAAGAAAAAGTTTTGGAGTGAGATAAATAAATTGAGGAAGCCCAAGGAACAAATGGATTTTACAGTTAAAAATAGGAGAGGAGATTTATTAAATGGAGAGTTAGAGGTATTGTGAAGATGGAGGGAATATTTTGAGGAGTTGTTAAATGTTGATGAAGACAGGGAAGCTGTGATTTCGTGTATAGGGCAAGAAGGAACAAAATCTTGTAGGAGTGTGGAAGAGCCAGTTGTGAATGTGGGGGAAGTCCTTGAGGCAGTGGGTAGAATGAAAGGGGGTAAAGCAGCTGGGATTGATGGGATAAAGATAGAAATGTTAAAAGCAGGCGGGGATATTGTTTTGGAGTGGTTGGTACTATTATTTAATAAATGTATGGAAGAGGGTAAGGTACCTAGGGATTGGCAGAGAGCGTGAATAGTTCCTTTGTATAAAGGCAAAGGTGACAAAAGAGAGTGCAAAAATTATAGGGGAATAAGTCTGTTGAGTGTACCTAGTAAAGTGTATGGTAGATTTATTATTGAAAGAATTAAGAGTAAGACGGAGAGCAAGATAGCAAATGAACAAGGGGGCTTTAGGAAAGGTAGGGGGCGTGTAGACCAAGTGTTTACAGTGAAACATATAGGTGAACAGTATTTAGATAAGGGTAAAGAGGTTTTTGTGGCATTTATGGATTTGGAAAAGGCGTATGATAGGCTGGATAGGGGGGCAATGTGGCAGATGTTGCAGGTGTATGGAATAGGAGGTAGGTTACTGAAAGCAGTGAAGAGTTTCTATGAGGATAGTTAGGCTCAGGTTAGAGTGTGTAGGAGAGAGGGAGACTATTTCCCAGTAAAAGTAGGCCTTAGACAAGGATGTGTGATGTCACCGTGGTTGTTCAATATATTTATAGATGGGGTTATAAGAGAAGTGAATGCGAGGGTCTTGGCAAGAGGTGTGGGGTTAAAAGATAAAGAATCAAATACAAAGTGGGAGTTGTCACAGTTGCTTTTTGCTGTTGACACGGTGCTTTTGGGAGATTCTGAAGAGAAGTTGCAGAGGTTGGTGGATGAATTTGGTAGGGTGTGTAAAAGAAGAAAATTGAAAGTGAATATAGGAAAGAGTAAGGTGATGAGGATAACAAAAAGATTAGGTGACGAAAGATTGGATATCAGATTGGAGGGAGAGAGTGTGGAGAAGGTGAATGTATTCAGATATTTGGGAGTGAGCATGTCAGCAGATGGGTCTATGGGTAAAGGAGGTTTTGTGTGCAAGGGGCTTGGACTTCCAGCAAGCATGCGTGAGAGTATTTGATAGGAGTGAATGGAGACAAATGGTTTTTAATACTTGACGTGCTGTTGGAGTGCGAGCAAAGTAACATTTATGAAGGGATTCAGGGAAACCGGCAGGCCGGACTTGAGTCCTGGAGATGGGAAGTACAGTGTCTGCACTCTGAAGGAGGGGTGTTAATGTTGCAGTTTTATAACTGTAGTGTAAAGCACCCCTCTGGCAAGACAGTGACGGAGTGAATGATTGTGTGTGTGTGTGTGTGTGTGTGTGTAAAACAACAACAGGAATTATGTGGGTTGAATAATTGTGGCCAACCTTCTTGTTATTACAGATGCCTCTCTCTTTAAATAAGTTTATTTTAATGTGCCCCGTTTCCTTTACAAAGCTTTTAGAAGTCTCCCCTTTAAATATTACCATTTTCTCGTCACTTCAAATGGACACGCTGTCTCGTGGGAGGCTACCCTATAATTGGCAGTGACTTCTATATCACTGACAATATATTTATGTATGTAAAGTTATTGATGTCATAGTGGAATATGACCGATTTTTTTATTATTGCCACGTTAATTCCATTTAGGCTATTACAATATCAATGATTGTGAGATTTTTCTAATGCTATAATTCTTATCCTTCTGGCTATAGGCACTGTTGTGCCTGGGGGCGCTTCCTCTCTCTCTCTCTCTCTCTCTCTCTCTCTCTCTCTCTCTCTCTCTCTCTCTCTCTCTCTCTCTCCCTCACTCACTCCAGTGAAGACGGTACTTCGGGAATGTACTGCAATTTTGCAAGCTCCTGATATGTTGATTGCAACATGAAAGGCCTAGAGCTCTCATTCTGCTCCCCCCGTGGTTGTTTTGCATCCTGTATCTTTTGGTTTGCGATATTTGCATATATATATATATATATATATATATATATATATATATATATATATATATATATATATATATATATATATATATATATATATATATATATATATATGTTGCACATGCACAGAGCCACTTGGTTAGGAGGTTAAATCTTAATGGTCAAAGGCTGTCACAGTGCAATTGCAAATGCAAACTCTTGCCCAGGTGCAACAGCAGATTTGGTTATACTCTGAGGTAAGCCGGGAATCTGCTAATGACTCTACGAACGTACCACCACATACAGTGAAATACAGTTGTCTTTTCACTAATCCATAGAGGTCTTCACTATACAAATACAGTTTATCGAATGTCTTGTTCCATTCTCATTTATGTCTCAGGGGGTTATGTATATCTTATTTCTCACTGCTTGATCACTTGCAACCACACACATCAACTGCAATAACGTCACGCATTTTTCACCTCTGAGCTCTTTTATTTCCCTTCGATCTTCTGTTTCACTCATTTCATTCTTACTCATCTCATCAAGAACTTTTAACCATAATGTCTTATTTCACTACCTTGACACTATTAGAGTATGAAAAGAATACTGGATATGGATACTCAGCAGCTCTGCCAGAGTTTAATGAGCAGAGAATTGTGTCTGCCAGCCATGTCCTACCCTCAGTTGTATCTGCCAGCCATGTCCTACCCTCAGTTGTGTCTGCCAGCCATGTCCTACTCTCAGTTGTGTCTGCCAGCCATGTCCTACTCTCAGTTGTGTCTGCCAGCCATGTCCTACTCTCAGTTGTGTCTGCCAGCCATGTCCTACTCTCAGTTGTGTCTGCCAGCCATGTCCTACCCTCATTTGTGTCTGCCAGCCATATCCTACCCTCAATAGTGTCTCGGTTGAAGGAGATGCAGGCTGCATCACGCATGTGCAATCAGATATGACAGGTCAATAATCAGTTACTCATAGTGGCAACTGCTCAACATTCTTTATTGCCTAACAGTCGCTCCTGGCAGCTCAGTTCATGATATGTATATGCATGATGTCCATGTCATGCAGGCAGCTATCGTAACAAGTACATAATATAAGCGTAATGGGAGACAATACAAGGAATAATATCAAGCAATGATTCTATATAATGCAAAAGATTATTGTATAACAATAATTCAGGCTGTCTATTGGCTCTGGCATACGTTTTATACAAAAGAGTGAAGAGTGCTTAAGAGAGAAGGTAACCTGGCACTACAGGCTGTAACTGCCAAGGATCAGAACTTGTAGAAGACATGGATAATTAATGTACAATAGAAACTGGCACAGTCATTAAGCTTGACACACAGGCTTGTAAATTGACACAGTCTTGTAAGTTGACACAGTCTTGTAAGTTGACACATTCTTGTAAGTTGACACAGTCTTGTAAGTTGACAGTCTTGTAAGTTGACACAGTCTTGTAAGTTGACACAGTCTTGTAAGTTGACAGTCTTGTAAGTTGACACAGTCTTGTAAGTTGACACAGTCTTGTAAGTTGACAGTCTTGTAAGTTGACACAGTCTTGTAAGTTGACACAGTCTTGTAAGTTGACAGTCTTGTAAGTTGACACAGTCTTGTAAGTTGACACATTCTTGTAAGTTGACAGTCTTGTAAGTTGACACAGTCTAGTAAGTTGACACAGTCTTGTAAGTTGACACAGTCTTGTAAGTTGACACAGTCTTGTAAGTTGACACAGTCTTGTAAGTTGACTCACCGTCTAGTAAGTTGACACAGTCTTGTAAGTTGACAGTCTTGTAAGTTGACACAGTCTTGTAAGTTGACACAGTCTTGTAAGTTGACACATTCTTGTAAGTTGACAGTCTTGTAAGTTGACACAGTCTTGTAAGTTGACACAGTCTTGTAAGTTGACTCACCGTCTAGTAAGTTGACACAGTCTTGTAAGTTGACACAGTCTTGTAAGTTGACACAGTCTTGTAAGTTGACACATTCTTGTAAGTTGACACAGTCTTGCAAATTGACTCAGTCTTTTAAGTTGACACATTCTTGTAAGTTGACACAGTCTTGTAAGTTGACACATTCTTGTAAGTTGACACATTCTTGTAAGTTGACACAGTCTTGTAAGTTGACACATTCTTGTAAGTTGACACATTCTTATAAGTTGACACAGTCTTATAAGTTGACACAGTCTTGTAAGTTGACACAGTCTTGTAAGTTGACACATTCTTGTAAGTTGACAGTCTTGTAAGTTGACACAGTCTTGTAAGTTGACACAGTCTTGTAAGTTGACACAGTCTTTTAAGTTGACACAGTCTTGTAAGTTGACACAGTCTTGTAAGTTGACACAGTCTTGTAAGTTGACACAGTCTTGTAAGTTGACACAGTCTTGTAAGTTGACACAGTCTTGTAAGTTGACACAGTCTTGTAAGTAGACACAGTCTTGTAAGTTGACACAGTCTTGTAAGTTGACACAGTCGTGTAAGTTGACACAGTCTTGTAAGTTGACACAGTCTTGTAAGTTGACACAGTCTTGTAAGTTGACACAGTCTTGTAAGTTGACACAGTCTTGTAAGTTGACACAGTATTGTAAGTTGACACAGTCTTGTAAGTTGACACAGTCTTGTAAGTTGACACAGTCTTGTAAGTTGACACAGTCTTGCAAGTTGACACAGTCTTGTAAGTTGACACAGTCTTGTAAGTTGACACAGTCTTGTAAGTTGACACAGTCTTGTAAGATGACACAGTATTGTAAGTTGACACAGTCTTGTAAGTTGTTACAGTCTTGTAAGTTGACACAGTCTTGTAAGTTGACACAGTCTTGTAAGTTGACACAGTCTTGTAAGTTGACTCACCGTCTAGTAAGTTGACAGTCTTGTAAGTTGACAGTCTTGTAGGTTGACACAGTCTTGTAAGTTGACACATTCTTGTAAGTTGACACAGTCTTGTAAGTTGACACAGTCTTGTAAGTTGACACAGTCTTGTAAGCTGACACAGTCTTGTAAGCTGACACAGTCATGTAAGATGACACAGTCTTGTAAGTTGACAGTCTTGTAGGTTGACACAGTCTTGTAAGTTGACACATTCTTGTAAGTTGACACAGTCTTGTAAGTTGACACAGTCTTGTAAGTTGACACAGTCTTGTAAGCTGACACAGTCTTGTAAGCTGACACAGTCTTGTAAGATGACACAGTCTTGTAAGTTGACAGTCTTGTAGGTTTCCACAGTCTTGTAAGTTGACACATTATTGTAAGTTGACACAGTCTTGTAAGTTGACACAGTCTTGTAAGATGACACAGTCTTGTAAGCTGACACAGTATTGTAAGCTGACACAGTCTTGTAAGTTGACACAGTCTTGTAAGCTGACACAGTCTTGTAAGTTGACACAGTCTTGTAAGTTGACACAGTCTTGTAAGCTGACACAGTCTTGTAAGCTGACACAGTCTTGTAAGTTGACACAGTCTTGTAAGTTGACACAGTCTTGTAAGTTGACACAGTCTTGTAAGCTGACACAGTCTTGTAAGCTGACACAGTCTTGTAAGCTGACACAGTCTTGTAAGTTGACACAGTCTTGTAAGTTGACACAGTCACAAAGAGCAACACATAAACACTGTCTTAGCAACTTAAATACAAGAAACACAACAACAAAAATTTGTAGTAAAAGACTTAATCAAGGTAAGAATATTCTGATTGTGGGAGACTCTCAGGTAAGATATATGGACCGTGCTTTTTGTAACAGAGATAGTAAGGTCAGACAGAGAGTGTGCCTCCCAGGAGCTGGTGTTGGTGACATAGTCAGCAGGTTGAATAATATTATGTCAGGTAATATGAAGAATCCCATTATCTCTCTTAGTGCTGGTGGAAATGACATTGGGAAGGACAGAAGACAGGAGCTACTAGATAAGTACAGGTCAGCCATAGAAGTACTTAGGTCTAAGGGAGGGATTCCAATCATATGTAGCATTTTGCCTAGAAAGGGAGTGGGCAATGAATGGATGTCTAGGGCAATTGGTATAAATTGCTGGCTAGACAGGTACTGCAAGGAACTTGTAATTCCTTTCATTGATAACTGGGACAAATTCTATGGCAAACATGATATGTATGCAAGGGATGGGATTCATATCTATGGGGCTGGAGTGGTTGCATTAGCCGATTCGATTGAGGGGGTCATTGGAGACTTGTCTAAGACTTTAAACTGATAGATTATAGAGGTATGGGTGTTTGTGGGAAACAATCAGGCTGTAGTATTACGGTTGGAAAAAGCAGAAACTACTAGGATACCTCAGGGATATGTTTAAAAGACAATATTCAAAATAAAGTTGATAGTAAAGGCAAAGCAATTGATCAACAAACAAAGAGAGATAGTAGAGGGAAACGAGTGACTAGATCCCTTAAGGTTTACTATACAAATAGTAGGAGTCTAAGAAATAAGATAGTTGAGCTAAGATTACATGCAAGTGTAAGTTATATAGATAATATTGCTATAACAGAGACCTGGTTCAACCTAAATGATAGAGAAATGCCTTCCGAGTGCAACATACAGGGTTATAAACTTTTCCACACTGATAGGGTCAACAGGAAGGGTGGTGGAGTGGCGATGTTTGTCAGAGATAATTTAAATTGTTGTGTTAGACAAGATATAAGATTAGAAACATCGGACACAGAATCTGTTTGGCTACAGTTTCTCGAGGGTCGTGAAAAAATAATTTTGGGTGTGATTTACAGACCCCCAAGTCTGGATAGGGCGTGCAGTAAGCTGCTATGGGACGAAATTCATAAGGCATCTAGATATGAAAATGTGTTAATGGGAGATTTTAACTTTAGACAAATTGATTGGAACAATGTGACAGGTAATCTTGAGTCTAGTGACTTTCTTGATATGGTTCAGGATTGTTTTTTAAAACAGTTTGTGACAGAACCAACTAGAGGTAGCAACTTGCTTGATTTGGTTCTTACCAACAAATAATCACTAATTAATAATCTTGAGGTTAATGATGAGCTTGGGGAAAGCGATCACAAATCACTTAGTTTCAATATATCATGGAATTACCCAGGCAACTGCAATCAAGTCTCTGTTCCAGACTTTCGCTTAGCCGACTTCATGGGGCTGAGAAATTACCTAGGTGGGCTAAATTTGGATGACCTTACTAAGTGTCAGGTAGGTGGTTTTGGTTGCCAATATGACGTTTTCCAGAGCGTAGTTCTAGCTGCTCAGGCAACTTTTGTTCCGAGTAGGGAAATTAGATCTCACAAAAATGATCCTAAATGGATGAACAATAGAAAAGCAAAAAGGGATTATGAAGCTAAGGTCGCAAGGGATTCGAAGACTAACCCAAAAGGGTTCTTTCAGGTATACAGAAGTAAGATTAGGGACAAGATAGGCCCACTTAAGAGTAACTCAGAACAGATCACGGACAGTGATAAGGATATGTGTGTAATTTTCAATACTTACTTCCTCTCAGTTTTTAATCAGGAAGATACTAGCGGAATTCCAGAAATAATAAATAACTATGCTCGATTGGGGTAACTAGTGACATGGTCCTCAGACAAATAGAGAAATTAAAACCTAACAAATCCCCAGGCCCTGATGAACTGTTTGCAAGAGTTTTAAAGGAATGTAAAGGGGAACTTAGCAAACCTTTGGCAAATCTTTTCAATATATCACTACAAACTGGCATAGTGCCAGACAAGTGGAAAAGGGCAAATGTAATACCTATTTACAACGCAGGTGACAGGTCCTTAGCTTCGAACTATAGACCAATAAGCCTTACCTCCATAGTTGGTAAATTTATGGAATCAATAATTGCCGAGGCAATTCGTAGCCATCTTGAAAGGCATAAATTGATTAATGAATCTCAACACGGTTTTACTAAGGGGCGTTCCTGTCTTACAAATTTACTAACTTTTTTCACTAAGGTGTTTGAGGAGGTAGATCATGGTAATGAATATGATATTGTGTATATGGACTTCAGTAAGGCTTTCGATAGAGTTCCACATCAGAGGCTATTGAGGAAACTTAAGGCACACGGAATAGGAGGAGAATTTTTTACCTGGGTAGAGGCCTGATTGACAAATAGGCGGCAGAGAGTTTGCATAAATGGGGAGAAATCAGACTGGGGGCACGTCTCAAGCGGTGTCCCACAGGGGTCAGTTTTGGGCCCCCTGTTGTTTACAGTTTACATAAACGACATAGATGAGGGAATAAATAGCAACATAAGCAAATTTGTTGATGACACCAAAATAGGCCGTCCAATTCATTCTAATGAGGACATTAGAGCACTCCAGGATGATTTGAATAGACTGATGCAGTGGTTGGAGAAGTGGCAGATGCAGTTTAATGTAGACAAATGCAAAGTTCTAAATGTTGTGCAGGACAATAACCATGCCACATATAAACTGAATAATGTAGATCTTATTACTTGTGATTGCGAGAAGGATTTAGGAGTTCTGGTTAGCAGTAATCTGAAGCCAAGACAATAGTGCATAAGAGTTCGCAATAAAGCTAACAGAATCCTTGGCTTCATATCAAGAAGTATAAATAATAGAAGTCCTCAGGTTGTTCTTCAACTCTATATATCTTTGGTTAGTCTTCATTTAGATTATGTTGCACAGTTTTGGTCACCGTATTACAGAATGGATATAAATGCACTGGAAAACATACAGAGGAGGATGACAAAGTTGATCCCATGTATCAGAAATCTTCCCTATGAGGATAGACTGAGGGCCTTGAATCTGCACTCTCTAGAAAGGCGTAGAATTAGAGGGGATATGATTGAGGTGTATAAATGGAAAACAGGAATAAATAAAGGGGATGTAAATAGCGTGCTGAAAATATCCAGCCAAGACAGGACTCGCAGCAATGGTTTCAAGTTGGAAAAATTCAGATTCAGGAAGGATATAGGAAAGCTTTGGTTTGGTAATAGAGTTGTGGATGAGTGGAACAAACTCCCGAGTACCGTCATAGAAGCTAAGACGTTGTGTAGTTTTAAAATAGGTTAGATAAATACATGAGTGGGTGTGGGTGGGTGTGAGTTGGACCTGACTAGCTTGTGCTACTAGATCAGATGCCGTACTAATTCCTTAAGTGGAAGTGACCTGACTACCTGGAGTTTACCTGGAAAGGGTTAACTCCAGGTGGTCGGTTCTAAGCCGGTGAGTGATGGATCTGCCTTGCATGGGTCAGTAGGCCTGCTGCAGTGTTCCTTTTTTATTATGTTCTTATGTTCTTAAGACACACTCACACAGCCATACAAAGTGATTGTGAACGAGAACAAAATAGGGCTGAACAAAATAATGACTGAGATAACTTTCTCTCTGTACAAGGTCTTCACGTTAACGCCAACTTTGATAAGGCAAGATTTAATATGCAGAGTGGTCATTTGACAGAGGAAGGGGAGGGGGTCAAATTAAGTGGCCATGACCAAAACCTGTCGTGCGTCCAAGAAATTAAAGTTAGTGCCAGTAGTCAACACCTGTAGTGGCCTCAACACCAGCCATGACGGCAAGTGTAGTGTCAGTCAGGTGGTCAGAACAGGAAGGTGCAGGGTTAGCATGATGGTCTGGACTGGTAAGGGAAGTGTCAGTAGGCTGGTCAAGCAAACATTCTCCAGTCTGGTTGTCAGGACTCAGGTCAATGTCATCACAAACCAAATTCATATGGTCCAGAGGAGACTTTAGAGTTATTATATCTACATTGCAGTTATAATGTTCAAATTGATTAATATTTCTCTCATGCAGACTTTAATTTTAACTGGTTTGCTCGAGACAAATGTGTATGTGAAAGAGACAGACTGCTGCTTACGACACTACGTGAAGGCAAACGAATTACCCAGAGGGAGTGAAATTATCAATTAAGTTGAACAAAACGCAAAAGTAAGCTTGCTAACAGTGAAGAAAATGCAGTGTAAAAATGTAATGGTAGGTTGCTGAAAGAGGCGTCAAAATGGACGAGAAAATCAAAGACACGACTGCAGTTCACTGAGAATGTGCAGGTGGCTTAAAGAGTTGGCTTAAGTCAGTGGCTTAGAACTGTGTTACCTGGGTTTCTGTAAGCAGGAACATCTGAAATAGTGGGACCACTTGCTGGTCCCCAGACAGCTACAGACAACATCAGAACAGAACTGGCTTATAATTGGGTTACCCTGGCTTACTAGTGACTGGATGGCTCTGTATATAATCCAACAATTTCCTCCTCAACATCTCGAAACAATATGAAAGACAGCATGAGCTAGGCATGATTGCAGATCGCGTTGGCTTAACAAAGCCACACACAGACCTGCTATATAAAAACCGACCGCTAAGAGGGGAAAAGACTGGAAGCGGCTGAGACCCAGACGTAACCCAGACACACTTCACACCGAATTCTTAAAGGATGTTTCACACACTACCACCAAAGTGTTATAGTGTGCAAAGAATACCGGATGTGGATACCCAGTTGTTGTGCAGGTGGTTATTAATCCCAGAAATATATATAGTGCCAGAAGTGTCCTTCCCTGGGTCGCAGGCTGCCTCATGCAGGTGCAATCAGGAATGACAGGTCAGCAGACAGTGACTTATAAGTGACAATCAGTCACCCATGCTTACTACCTAACGTCGCTACTGACACTAATATAACCTGCCTTTTACCTGCTTTCGTTTGTGGAGTAGTTTAACGATGCACTTTATAAAAATTACTCTTGAGAGACATGAATGTTCTGAGGTAAAGTCCAGAAAATGAGGACGAATGAAGGTGTGTATGTATGTGCGTGTGTGTGTGTGTGTGTGTGTTAGTTACCATTTTGTCCTAGGCACATGTCGATTAGACACTAGGCCTGTTGTATGTATGTGTGTGTGTGTGTAACGAAACACTTCGAAATGTTTCGGCCCCGCCGGGAATTGAACCCGGGCCCTCCGTGCGTGTTAGTTACCATTTTGTCTTAGGCACATGTCGATTGACACTAGGCCTGTTGTATGTATGTGTGTGAGTGTGTGTGTGTGTAAGGAAACACTTCGAAATGTTTCCGCCCCGTCGGGAATAGAACCCGGGCCCTCCGTGCGTTAAGCGAGAGCTTTACCACTAGGCCACCGGGGCTGCCTAAGTGTGTACTCACCTATTTGTACTCACCTATTTGTGGTTGCAGGGGTCGAGTCATAGCTCCTGGCCCCGCCTCTTCACTGATTGCTACTAGGTCCTCTCTCTCCCTGCTCCATGAGCTTTATCAAACCTAGTCTTAAAACTATGTATGGTTCCTGCCTCCACTATGTCGCTTTCTAAGCTATTCCACTTCCTGACAACTCTATGACTGAAGAAATACTTCCTAACATCCCTTTGACTCATAGGAGTCTTCAACTTCCAATTATGACCCCTTGTTTCTGTGTCCCCTCTCTGGAACATCTTGTCTCTGTCCACCTTATCTATTCCTCGCAGTATTTTATATGTCGTTATCATGTCTCCCCTAACCCTCCTGTCCTCTAGTGTCGTCAGGCCGATTTCCCTTAACCTTTCTTCGTAGGACAATCCCCTTAGCTCTGGGACTAGTCTTGTTGCAAACCTTTGCACTTTCTCTAATTTCTTGACGTGCTTGACCAGGTGTGGGTTCCAAACCGGTGCTGCATACTCCAGTATGGGCCTGACGTATATGGTATACAGAGTCTTGAATGATTCCTTAGTGAGGTATTGGAACGCTATTCTTAGGTTTGCCAGCCGCCCGTATGCTGCAGCAGTTATCTGATTGATGTGTGCCTCAGGAGATGTGCTCGGTATTATACTCACCCCAAGATCTTTTCTTTGAGTGAGGCTTGCAGTCTTTGGCCACCTAGACTATACTCTGTCTGCGGTCTCTTTGCCCTTCCCCGATATTCATGACTTTACATTTGGCAGGGTTAAATTCAAGGAGCCAGTTACTGGACCAGGCTTGCAGCCTGTCCAGGTCTCTTTGTAGTCCTGCCTGATCCTCGACTGATTTTATTCTTCTCATTAACTTCACATCATCTGCAAACAGGGACACTTCTGAGTCTATCCCTTCCGTTATGTCATTCACATATACCAAAAACAGTACAGGTCCTAGGACTGACCCTTGTGGAACTCCACTCGTCACAGGTGCCCACTCTGACATCTCGTCACGTACCATGACTCGTTGTTGCCTCCCTGTCAGATATTCTCTGATCCATTGCAGTGTTTTTCCTGTTACGTGTGCCTGATCCTTTAGCTTTTGCATTAACCTCTTGTGAGGAACTGTGTCGAACGCCTTCTTGCAGTCCAAAAAAATGCAGTCTATCCACCCCTCTCTCTCGTGTCTTACTTCTGTTACCTTATCATAAAACTCCAGTAGGTTTGTGACACAGGATTTTCCTTCCCTGAAACCGTGCTGTGTGTGTGTGTGTGTGTGTGTGTGTGTGTACTCACCTAGTTGTGGTTGCAGGGGTCGATTCATAGCTCCTGGCCCCGTGTGTGTGTGTGTGTGTGTGCGTGTGTGTGTGTGTGTGAGTGTGTGTATGTGCGTGTGTGTGTGTGTGTGTGCGTGTGTGTGTGTGTGTGTGTGTGCGTGTGTGTGTGTACTCACCTATTTGTGGTTGCAAGAGTCGATTCACAGCTCCTGGCCCCGTATCTTCGGTGTTCGCTACTAGGTCCAATCTCTGGCTGCTCCAAGAGCTTTATCGTACCTCTTCTTAAATCTATGTATGGATCCTGTCTCCACTACATCGCTCTCCAGATTGTTCCACTTCCTGACAACTCTATGACTGAAGAAATACTTCTTAACATCCCTGTGACTCATTTGAGTCATCAGCTTCCAGTTGTGACCCCTTGTTGATGTGTCTCATCTCTGAATCATTCTGTTCCTATCCTCTTATCAATTCCTCTCAGTATTTTTCATATCTTCATTGTGTCCTCCCTGTCCATCTGTGTCATCAGGTTGATTTCCCTTAACCTCTCCTCGTAGGATATACCACTTAGCTCTGGGATTAGTCTTGTTGTCAACCTTTGCACTTTCTCTATTTCTAGACGTGTTTGACCAGGTGTGAGTTCCATACTGGTGCTGAATACTCCAATATGGGCCTGACGTACACGGTGTACATAGTCTGACGTACACGGTGTACGGAGTCTTGAACGATTCCTTAATCTGGCAAAACAATGTGTTTGTGTGTGGGGGGGGGAGGTGTTTGAGGGTGCGCCTGAAATGAAACATTATTTTTTTTTTGCAGAATAACATTTGAATATAAATAATAATATCCCAGGGCCATACCCGCCGTATGGCCGTCCACACCACTCATACCACGGCCATCTCCATAACCTCATTCAAGGTCACTTCAGTCACACCACAAATAGAACCCTCCTCTAGTTCAAAATACGTGGCACACACTATCTGTCACACACATAAAGTATTCTCACTTGCACATCAACATGTTGAGCTCCATACTTGACACTGAAACTTCACCCCACTTACAATTAATATTCTCTCACACCCTCGAAGGTCACCCACCACACACTCACACACACACACATACACACACACACACACACAAACACACACTAGGACAAAATGGTAACTAACACACACACACACATACACACACAGCCTAGGGGGCCAGAGACTACAAACCTCAATCAAGGAAAAAGATCTTGGGGTGAGTATAACACCTGGCACATCTCCTGAGGCGCACATCAACCAAATAACTGCTGCAGCATATGGGCGCCTAGCAAACCTAAGAACAGCATTCCGACATCTTAATAAAGAATCGTTCAGGACCCTGTACACTGTGTACGTTAAGTCCATACTGGAGTATGCAGCACCAGTTTGGAACCCACACCTAGCCAAGCACGTGAAGAAGCTCGAGAAAGTGCAAAGGTTTGCAACAAGACTAGTCCCGGAGCTAAGGGATATGTCCTACGAGGAGAGGTTAAGGGAAATCGATCTGACGACACTGGAGGACAGGAGAGATAGGGGGGACATGATAACAACATATAAGATACTGAGAGGAATTGACAAAGTGGACAGAGACAGAATGTTCCAGAGATGGGACACAGCAACAAGGGGACACAGTTGGAAGTTGAAGACTCAGATGAATCACAGGGATGTTAGGAAGTATTTCTTCAGTCACAGAGTGGTCGGGAAGTGGAATAGTTTAGGAAGTGATGTAGTGGAGGCAGGATCCATTCATAGCTTTAAGAAGAGGTATGATAAAGCTCATGGCGCAGGGAGAGTGACCTAGTAGCGGCCAGTGAAGAGGCGGGCCAGGAGTTGTGAATCGACCCCTGCAACCACAACTAGGTGAGTACAACTAGGTGAGTACAACTAGGTGAGTACAACTAGGTGAGTACAACTAGGTGAGTACAACTAGGTGAGTACAACTAGGTGAGTACCGGCGTACAAGGTGCTCTGGAGGACATGTATACTTAATGCCTTAGTCGTCTGGTGTTACCAAATGTAAATACAGTTTATGTAAACGAGACAAATTACGGAGTGGGTGGGGTTCGAACCCATTGTAAATTCACAGACCAGTATATTAACACACTGTTTTATGAATTTTAGGTCTCATTTACTATGGGTTCGAACCCCACCCATTCTGAGATATGTTTCCAATCGACTTATTAAGATTTCTTGAAACATGAACGAGGCAAAGTTGTGATCACAAAATTACGATATGACATCAATTTCAGGTATTTCTTGTTGCCAGCAACAGGTAGGTCGAACAGTTAACATCATAAAGTTGTGATAACAGAATAATTAAATAAATGCGAATATCCAGACAATGATTTTCCTAATGCAATGATGAGATTCACTTGTTAGTTGTCACGAGGAGATAATAAAGTATACAGACATCTGTTATGAACTGTACGATGTCAATAAGATAAACAAAAAGATAAGAGAGTGGACCTGCAGCATGCTAACTGACACATGTTTGATACACATCTGTATGTTGGTGCAAATTCGCCAGCTATTTCAGTGTCTAGCCGTCAGCCGGATGTGAAAAGATTATTTTCCCCATGACCTTTGAGCACCTGTCAATAAAGAGCTGTAAGCTCTGGCGGAATGTAATTAGTGACACAGTATAGCAAATCTTAACTAGGCGTTCAGTTTGTGCATGTTGCAGCAGGTGTTTAAACATCTCCTTGTGCATCGGAAGTTGAAAAATCAGACGGGTCATAGGGAAGTTGGGAAGTGCTTCTTCAGTCTTAGAGAAGTCAGGAAGTGCTTCTTCAGTCTTAGAGAAGTCAGGAAGTGCTCCTTCAGTCTTAGAGAAGTCAGGAAGTGCTTCGTCAGTCTTAGAGAAGTCAGGAAGTGCTTCTTCAGTCTTAGAGAAGTCAGGAAGTGCTTCTTCAGTCTTAGAGAAGTCAGGAAGTGCTTCTTCAGTCTTAGAGAAGTCGGGAAGTGCTTCTTCAGTCTTAGAGAAGTCAGGAAGTGCTTCTTCAGTCTTAGAGAAGTCAGGAAGTGCTTCTTCAGTCTTAGTGAAGTCAGGAAGTGCTTCTTCAGTCTTAGAGAAGTCGGGAAGTGCTTCTTCAGTCTTAGAGAAGTCAGGAAGTGCTTCTTCAGTCTTAAAGAAGTAAGGAAGTGCTTCTTCAGTCTTAGAGAAATCAGGAAGTGATTCTTCAGTCTTAGAGAAGTCTGGAAGTGCTTCTTCAGTCTTAGAGAAGTAAGGAAGTGCTTCTTCAGTCTTAGAGAAGTCAGGAAGTGCTTCTTCAGTCTTAGAGAAGTCAGGAAGTGGAATAATCTGTAGAGAGTAGAAGTACATACAGGATAAAGCTCTTGAAGCCAGGTCTACCTGCCTGGAGGGTGTTCCGGGGGATCAACGCCCCCACGGCCCCGTCCATGACCAGACCTCCTGGTGGATCAGCGCCTGATCAACCTGGCTGTTTCTACTAGCTGCATGTAATTCGAAGTACGAACCGCATCCCGGCTGATCAGGTATTGACTTCAGGTATCTGTCCCGTTCCCTCTTGAAGACAACTAGGGGATCTATTGGTAATCCCCATTATGTATGCTGGGAGAGTGCTGAACAGTCTTGGGCCCCGACATTTATTGTGACTTCTCTTAGTGTAGTAAAGGCAACATTGCTTTTCATAGGGGATATGTTGTACAGTTTTGTTGAGTATTCTGTTTATGAAGGGAATGATATATATATATATATATATATATATATATATATATATATATATATAGTGACCCAACTTGATTCCACCTGTTGTACTCCCTCTCATGTTTTAGCTCATTTAACTTAGAGAGAGGAAATAATATTACTTGTTGATGAGTAGTGAGGTCACACAAGTGAGGTCACACCAGTGAGGTCACACTAGTGAGGTCACACCAGTGAGGTCACACCTGAGCTCGCTTGATTGAGCTTGTTTGTGACCCAGTGACGGTTATCGAGAGGAAATAATATTGCCCCATAGGGGGTTACCAATCTTTGGTTACCAGTGTGTTTTGATTGATGATGAGAAACCTTTACCGTATCTATGACTCCCGTAGGGGTGATTTTTGTAGACAGCCTGACTGTCTGCATAGACAGCCATGCTGTCTGCCAGCTGAGTTCATATTTCGTGCCATGCTAGTTTCCATAGTATTCCGCCAAAGGGCAAGCCTGTAGGCATACCCATGTGAGTCTGCCTCACCCCTGCCTGTCTCTCACTTGGCGCCCAAACTTCAGTCAGTCAACAGGACTAACTCGTCTCCCCCTCGCAAGGCATGGCCCTTGGCCATGGCCACAGACACGCAGCCTGTTACCCGCACCTTTATTACAAATAAAGTAAGAAGCCTCCGAAGCCTTATCATTGCTTTCCCGCTACCAAGAACACTCCAAATAACATATCGTTATATTTTTAGTTCAATTAACTTAAAGAGAGGAAATAATATTACCCCATAGGGGTTACCAATCTTGATTAATTATTGAAAAACGAGAACAAATTTGATATCGAGAAATTTTAAGGGGTACCCGTAGGGGGCATATTTAGTTCAATTTACTTAAAGAGAGGAAATAATATTACCCATAGGGGTTCCCAATTTTTTTTATTATTGTATTATCGATATAAAAATTGTGTCTACTTCTCGAGCCAGGAATGTGTTTACCAGAAACAATGTTCAATTGATTGTGAGAAATTTTAAGGGTAACTTCAAAATAGTAACTCGAAAGTGTCAAAAAATAAAATTGAAATATCCAAAATCTAATTTGGAAATATGCAAAATGTTAATTGGAGATGTTCAAAGTAATTCTGGGAGTATTCAAATATTTTTTTCGATGTGCTCAAAGTAATTTGGGAGTGTTCTAATGTAATTTGGACATGTTCCAATAGTAAAAGTATTCATAGTTTTAGCGATCTTGTCCTATGTGATCTCAGTAATAGTGTTTTCTGTGAGCTTAGTGGTTTTTGTGAAGAGTGATCTTAGTGGATTGAGATTAGTGTTCTTAGATAATGGTTTGTCATCTTATAAAGTTGGTTATAATGATATGGTTATAATGATATGTCTTGTAGGTGAATGTCTTAGTTGTGATTATGCCATGTATAGGTTTGTTGATGTCTCATGTGTTAGTTGAAGGTGTTCAAATGTTGAATGAGAGTGATTTGAAGGTTAAATTAGGTTAGATTAGGTTAGTTAGGTTAGGTTAGTTTAGGTTAGGTTAGGTGAGTTTAGGTTAGGTTAGGTTAGGATAGATGTTAGGTTGGGGGTGTTTATGAAGGTGGTCAAACTATTGTAAGAGTGTTTTGAAGATTAAGTTAGCTTAGATTAGGTTAGTTAGGTTAGATTAGGTTAGTTAGGTTAGGATAGGTTAGGTTAGTTTAGGTTAGGTTAGGTTAGTGTAGGTTAGGTTAGTTTAGGTTAGGTTAAGATAGGATAGATGTTAGGTTAGGATAGGTTGGGGGTGTTTTGAAGGTGATCAAATGTTGTAAGAGAGTGTTTTGAAGGTTACGTTAGGTTAGATTAGGTTAGTTAGGTTAGGTTAGTTTAGGTTAGGTTAGGTGAAGTTAGGATATATGTTAGGTTAGCTTAGGATGGGAGTGTTTTGAAGGTGATCAAATGTTGTAAGAGAATGTTTTGAAGGTTAAGTTAGGTTAGATTAGGTTAGTTAGGTTAGGTTAGGTTAGTTTAGGTTAGGTTAGGTGTTGTTAGGTTGGGATAAGTTAGGATAGGTCTTCATTTGTGATATGTAAAAAAAATGTGTCAATTGAACTTACCGAACTATGTTGTACATTATGATGAATTAAATAAAAATTAGGAAAAATTGTAAGTGTTGTGGATGTCCTGTTTTTGTCTTTATTATTATTGAGAAAAGTATGTGTGTTGATAGGGGTGTTGTGGGTTATGAGTGAGATGAGGTATGTTGGTGATAGTGAGGTCACAGAGTGACCTCACACCTCCTCGCTTGCCGCCGTCTGGAGATACAGGTGTTGTGGTCGGCGTCAGTAAGCAGTCAGTACCTTGTGTGTGCGAAAACACATGGTGGAGGAACTCCCAATACCTTGGATGTGGGTTATGAGGGAAAAAATGTTAGTGGATATTGAAACGTCTGAAAATTTGTTGTATTAGCGAAAATTTGTGTGACTTGTGGGTTGAGATAAAATGTGTTATATGTTGAGTTGTATTACTCAGACAAGTGACTTTTTTGATGAATTAGTATATATATGGGGAAAAAATTGTGAGTTGTGGGTAATATAACAGCTGAAAAAAAAAAAGTTGAGAATGTGTTTACCATTTGAGACACATGTGTGTTGTTGGGAGACTTGTACAGCATGGTGCAATAGTGTGTGTTGTGACTTGTAATTAAGAAAGATCGGTGGTGAATGTGTCGGTTCAATCAGACGTCGAGGTGCCACTGGGCCAGCTATTGAAGCTAGCTGGCCCGGGTGCACGTCTGGGTTTGTGGACTCTGTGACGTCATGCCCCTATTTGTTTATCGTGTCATTACGATTTCGTGAGTCTTGTAATTAAGAGATGGTAATGTGAAATGTTGTGGGTTATGAGTGAGGTGCTGGGGAGACGGTGGGGGATGCACGCATGTGTTTAGTGGTCACTCGTGACGTCATACGCCTCTTTCCTTAGTTTATTTAACTTAAAGAGAGGAAATAATGACGTCACACCACTCTTGATTCAACCTGTTGTACTCCTTGGACCTACTGACCCATGCGAGGAAGGTCAAGTCAATGCCCAACCTAGTCAGGTATGGTCACACATTCCAAAGGATCTCACTATGTCCACAATTGTGGTAATTAAAAATTAAATCTCAATGCAAGGAAATCCCTCTAAAATTCGTAAAATTTGGTAAAATTAAAAATAAATGAAAATCTGGAAACTCTGTAAAACTTGATCCAACGAGATGGAGAAGTAAAGGGAAAATTCGAAATTTTGGAAAAAATAGGTAAAGTTCAAATAAATATTTACCCCTCATAGAGGGGGACCTTCAATCTTTTATATGTATTACTGATATCGAGAAATATGGTATTCCAGAAAAATGAAATATTCGAAAAAAATTGAAAATTAAAAAAAAAATGAAAATTTGAATAAAAATTGAAAATTAAAAAAAAAATTCGAAAAAGGGGGGCGGGGGTATGTGGGTGGGCGGTGGGAGGGCGGAGGTCGTGAGGGTCCCGGGCGGGGGGCGGGTCATTTTCACCTAGGTGTGAAGGGTCATTAACACCTAGGTGTGAAAATTTTCACACCTCAATTTCACACCTAGGTGTGACCTCCGCCATTTTGAGCCATACAGCTGTTTTCCCTACTCTGAAGGTGTAGTAGGAGGAGGAGAGGAGACGGTGTAGTAGGAGAAGGAAGAGGAGAGGAGACGGTGTAGTAGGAGAAGGAAGAGGGGAGGAGACGGTGAAGTAGGAGAAGGAAGAGGAGAGGAGACGGTGTAGTAGGAGAAGGAAGAGGAGAGGAGACGGTGTAGTAGGAGAAGGAAGAGGAGAGGAGACGGTGTAGTAGGAGAAGGAAGAGGGGAGGAGACGGTGTAGTAGGAGAAGGAAGAGGGGAGGAGACGGTGTAGTAGGAGAAGGAAGAGGGGAGGAGACGGTGTAGTAGGAGAAGGAGGAGGGAGGAGACGGTGTAGTAGGAGAAGGAGGAGGGGAGGAGACGGTGTAGTAGGAGAAGGAGGAGGGAAGGAGACGGTGTAGTAGGAGAAGGAAGAGCCTGTGTAGTAGGAGGAGGAGGAGAGAAGACGTCGAAGTAGGAGAAGGAAGAGGGGAGGAAACGGTGTATTAGGAGAAGGAGGAGGGGAGGAGGCGGTGTAGTAGGAGAAGGAGGAGGGGAGGAGATGGTGTAGTAGGAGAAGGAGGAGGGGAGGAGACGGTGTAGTAGGAGAAGGAGGAGGGTAGGAAACAGTGTAGGAGGAGGGGAGGAGACGGTTTAGTAGGAGAAGGAGGAGGAGAGGAGACGGTGTAGTAGGAGGAGGAGGAGGGGAGGAGACGGTGTAGTAGGAGAAGGAAGAGGGGAGGAGACGGTGTAGTAGGAGAAGGAAGAGGGGAGGAGACGGTGTAGTAGGAGAAGGAGGAGGGGAGGAGACGGTGTAGTAGGAGAAGGAGGAGGGGAGGAGACGGTGTAGTAGGAGAAGGAGGAGGAGAGGAGACGGTGTAAAGGGGAAGGAAAGGAGAGGGACAGTGTAGTAGGAGAAGGAAGAGGGGAGGAACGGTGCAGTAGGAGAAAGGAGGGAGAACGGTGTAGTAGGAGAAGGAAGAGGGAGAGACGGTGAAGTAGGAGAAAAGGAGGGAGACAGTGTAGTAGGAAAGGAGGAGGAGAGGAAGGAGTAGGAGAAGGAAGAGGGAGGAGACGGTGTAGTAGGAGAAGGAGGAGAGGAGACGGTGAAGTAGGAGAAGGAGGAGAGGGGACGTGTGAGGAGAAGGAAGAGGGAGGAGACAGTGTAGTAGGAGAAGGAAGAGGAGAGGAGACAGTGTAGTAGGAGAAGGAAAGAGGGAGGAGACAGTGTAGTAGGATAAGGAGGAGAGAGAGACGGTGAAGTAGGAGAAGGAAGGAGAGGAGACGGTGTAGTAGGAGAAGGAGGAGGAGAGGAGACAGGTGTAGTAGGAGAAGGAAGAGGGAGAGGGGACGGTGTAGTTGGAGAAGGAAGAGGAGAGGAGACGGTGTAGTAGGAGAAGGAGGAGGGGGAGGGGACAGGGGTAGTAGAAGGAGGAGGAGGAGACGGTGTAGTAGGAGAAGGAAGGAAGGAGGAGACGGTGTAGTAGGAGAAGGAAGAAGGGGAGGAGACGGTGTAGTAGGAGAAGGAAGAGGGGAGGAGACGTGTAGTAGGAAAGGAAGAGGGAGGAGCGGTGTAGTAGGAGAAGGAGGGGAGGAGACGGTGTAGTAGGAGAAGGAGAGGAGAGGAGACGGTGTAGTAGGAGAAGGAGGAGGAGGAGAGTTGAAGTAGGAGAAGGAAGAGGAGAAGACAGTGTAGTAGGAGAAGGAAGAGGGGAGGAGACGTGTAGTAGAGAAGGAAGAGGAAGGAGACGGTGTAGAGGAGAAGGAAGAGGGGAGGAGACGGTGTAATGGAGAAGGGAGGAGAGAGACGGTGAAGTAGGAGAAGGAAGAGGGAGGGAGAGCAGGTGTAGTAGGAGAAGGAGGAGGAGAGGAACGGTGAAGTAGGAGAAGGAAGAGGGAGGAGACGGGTAGTAGGAGAAGGAGGAGGAGAGGAGACGGTGAAGTGGAGAAGGAAGAGGAGGAGGAGACGGTGTAGTAGGAGAAGGAGGAGGGGAGGACGGTGTAAAGAGAAGGAAGAGGGAGGAGACGGTGTAGTAGGAGAAGGAAGAGAGAGGAGACAGGTGTAGTTGGAGAAGGAAGAGGAGAGGAGACAGGTAAGTAGGAGAAAGGAGGGAGGAGACGTGTAGTAGAAGGAGGAGGAGAGGAGCAGTGTAGTAGGAGAAGGAAGAGGAGGGAGAGTGTAGTAGGAGAAGGAAGAGGGGAGGAGACGGTGAGAGGAGAAGGAAGAGGAGAGAGAGACGGTGAGTAGGAGAAGGAAGAGGAGAGGAGACGGTGTAGTAGGAGAAGGAAGAGGAGAGGAGACGGTGTAGTAGGGGAAGGAAGGAGGGAGGAGACAGTGTATGGAGAAGGAGGGAGGAGGAGACGGTGTAGTAGGAGAAGGAAAGAGGGAGGAGACAGTGTAGTAGGAGAAGGAAGAGGGAGGAGACGGTGTAGTAGGAGAAGGAGGAGGGAGGGAGACGGTGTAGTAGGAGAAGGAGGAGGGAGGAGACAGTGTAGTAGGAGAAGGAAGAGGGAGGGAGACAGGTAGTAGGAGAAGGAGGAGGGAGGAGACGGTGTATAGGGAAGGAAGAGGGGAGGAGCGGTGTAGTAGGAGAAGGAGGAGGGGAGGAGAGGTGTAGTGGAGAAGAGGAGGAGAGGAGACGGTGTATAGGAGAAGGAAGAGGAAGAGAGACGGTGAAGTAGGAGAAGGAAGGAGGGGAGGAGACGGTGTAGTAGGAGAAGGAGGAGGAGAGGAGAGGTGAAGTAGGAGAAGGAAGAGGGGAGGAACGGTGTAGTGGAGAAGAGGAGGAGGAGGAGACGGTGTAATAGGAGAAGGAGAGGAGGAGAGGTGTAGTAGGGGGAAAGAGGGAGGAGACGTTAGTAGGAGAAGGAGAGAGAGGAGAGTAGAGAGGAGAAGAGAGGAGAGGGTATAGAAAGGAGGAGAGGAGAGTGAAGAGGAGAAGAAGAGGAGAGGAGAGGTGAGTGGAGAAGGAAGAGGGAGGAGATTGGGAAGTGGAGAGGAAGAGAGGGAGAGGTGTTTAAGTGTGGATTGATAAGGGAAAGGAGAGTGGAAGTGTGTTAATGGGAAGTAGTGGAGAGTGTGAGGTGCGGTTAATGGGAGTAGTGGAGTGTGAGAGGTGTGGTTAATGGGACTAGTGGAGAGTGGAGGGAGGTTGTGATGTAGGAGAAGGGAATTGGTTAATGGGGTAGGAGAGTGTGAGGTGTGGTTAATGGGAGTAGTGGAGAGTGTGAGGTGTGGGGTTCTAGGGCAGGGTGAGGGGAGGTGAGGTGCAGTAGGGTTGAAGGGTGGGGATGAGGGTGGTAGAGGTTAGTAGCGGGGATGAGAGTGTGAGGATGTAGGGGTTCTGGTGGCGGGGATGAGGATTGGAGGTGTGGTGGGGTTGTGGTGGCGGGGTGATGAAGAGTGTGAGGTGTGGTAGGGGTTCTGGTGGTTGGGTGATGAGGTGTGGTCGGGGTTCTGGTGGCGGGGTGATGGGGAGTGTGAGGTATGGTAGGGGTTCTGGTGGCAGGGTGATGGGGATTGTGAGGTGTGGGGGTGTTCTGGTGGGGGGTAATGGGGAGTGTAAGGTGTGGTGAGGGTTCTGGTGGCGGGGTGATAGGGAGTGTGAGACGTGATAGGGGTTCTGGTGGCGGGGTGATGGAGAGTGAGGTGTGGTAGGGGTTCTGGTGGCGGGGTGATGGGGAGTGAGGTGTGGTAGGAGTTCTGGTGGCGGTGTAATGGGGAGTGAGGTGTGATAGGGTTCTGGTGGCGGGGTGATGGGGAGTGAGGTGTGGTAGGGTTCTGGTGGGGTGTAATGGGGAGTGAGGTTTGGTAGGGGTTCTGGTGGCGGGGTGATGAGGAGTGAGGTGTGGTAGGGGTTCTGGTGGTGGGTAATGGGGAGTGAGGTGTGGTAGGGGTTCTGGTGGCGGGTGATAGAGAGTGAGGTGTGGTAGGGGTTCTGGTGGCGGGGTGATGGGGAGTGAGGTGTGGTAGGGGTTCTGGTAGCGGGTGATGGAGAGTGAGGTGTGGTAGGGGTTCTGGTGGCAGGGTGATGGGGAGTGAAGTGTGGTAGGGGTTCTGGTGGCGGGGTGATGGGGAGGAGGTGTGGTAGGGGTTCTGGTGGCGGGTGATGGGGAGTGAGGTGTGGTAGGGGTTCTGGTGGCGGGTGATGGGGAGTGAGGTGTGGTAGGGGTTCTGGTGGCGGGTGATGGGGAGTGAGGTGTGGTAGGGGTTCTGGTGGCGGGGTGATGGGGAGTGAGGTGTGGTAGGGGTTCTGGTGGCTGGGTGATTAGTTAGTGAGGTGTGGTAGGGGTTCTGGTGGCGGGGTGATGGGGAGTGAGGTGTGGTAGGGGTTCTGGTGGCGGGGTGATGGGGAGGAGGTGTGGTAGGGGTTCTGGTGGCGGGGTGATGGGGAGTGAGGTGTGGTAGGGTTCTGGTGGCGGGTGATGGGGAGTGAGGTGTGGTAGGGGTTCTGGTGGCGGGGTGATGGGGAGTGAGGTGTGGTAGGGGTTCTGGTGGCGGGGTGATGGGGAGTGAGGTGTGGTAAGGGTTCTGGTGGCGGGGTGATGGGGAGTGAGGTGTGGTAGGGGTTCTGGTGGCGGGGTAATGGGGAGGAATGGGAGAGATAAGAGTAAGAAAATAACCGGGTAAGAAATATATTAATTGAAACAGGTCATGAATTCACTTGCCCATGCCAGAGATAAAGGCCTATCATAGGCTTAATTATAATAATATCCATGGGAGGTGATGAGGTTGTGTGGGAGGTAATGAGGGAGGTGATAAGGAAAGTGATGAGGGTGGTGATGAGGGAGGTGATGAGAGTGGTGATGTGGGAAGTGATGAGGGAGGTGATGAGGGTGGTGGTGATGGTGAGGGTGGTGGTGAGGGAAGTGATGAGGGTGATGCGGGAGGTGATAAGGGAAGTGGTGAGGGTGGTGGTGAGGGAAGTGGTGAGGGAGGTGATAAGGGTGATGATGGTGGTGATGAGGGTGGTGATGAGGGTGGTGATGAGGGAGGTGGTGAGGGAGGCGATGAAGGAGGTGGTGAGCGAGGTGATGAGGGAGGTGGTGAGGGAGGCGATGAGGGAGGTGGTGAGGGAGGTGGTGAAGGAGGAGGGTGAGGGTGGATGAGGGAGGTAATGAGAGGGGGTGAGGGAGGAGGAAGAGGCTGTGTGAGTGAGAGTTTCTGTGTACTCATTTACATTTGCTCACCAGTATGCCATTGGGCCGTCCACTCAACTTGCCAGACTCGCATCCCCCTAACCACGTGTGCCATACCGTACCTGCACTTACAACTATGTACTGAGCCTGCTTCCACCACCTCTTCCTCGAGGTGATTTTCCTTCCTGATCATCCTGAGACTAAATAAATACATTCCAACATCCCTGTGGTTCATCTGTGCTTTTAACTTCCAGTTCTTTCCTGCTTCTCAAACAGCTAATATCTGTCTTCCCTCTCAATTCTTAGTGAGTTACATATTTTCTATCCTTCTGTTATGTCTCCACTCGCTCTCCTGTCCTCCAGTTGAGTAAAAGGCCAAGAATGGTTCTTTGTTGAGATTTCTGAAGGCCATTCTTAGATTTGATGGTCGACCATTAGCTACTAAAGTTATTCGCTTGATGTGAGTCTCTCGCGACATACCAGCCACAATGCCCATTCCTAGGCCTTTCTTATTTTAGGTGAGGTCTGCAGCCTCTATCCCCTATATCTATACTCCGTATTCGGTCTTCTTACCCCTTCCCAAAACTTCAACTTATATATTCCGGGTTTGAGTTCATGCAACCACTATCTGACCAATCTTTCAGCTTATACATACATATCTACTACTAATCTTTCCCAGTCCACGTCCGTTTTTATTCTCCTCAGTAAATTTGCATCATTGATTCTTTTTGAGATTGTCATGCCCATATCTAAGTTTTGATATATCTTTCTATTGTTTTCCGGCATATTTTTAAATGTTTCCCTCATTTTCTATATTGAGGAAATGTCTTATTCCATCATAGTCTTAAAATAAGAAAGTATACATTTGTTTTGTTATTTCTGCTTATTTATGCTCCTTATGTTGCAGTTCACGACACAATGGTTACTAATAACGGGTTATAGGTAATGTGTTTTTGTGTCAGAGTCACTCAGGATGAATGCTGAATCTCACCTTTCTGGTATGCCTACTACTACCATCCTTGTTGGTTCCTTTATTTGCCAGAGAAAAAAATCCTCATTGTTCTATATTTGGGTGTCAATTTCACAGCGGATGAATTATTAATGTGCCTTAATCTCTGCATAATTCCTATGTTCTCTTATAAGGAGAACAATGGTGGTGGTCGAGGGGTGAGGTTCAGTGGGTGGTGGGGGTTGTGGATTGAGAAGAGCGTGTGGGAGAGTATGTGGGGATTGTTTCAGGGAGCGAGGGTGAGCCTGGGTGTTGAAGAGCATCTGAGAGAGAGTGTGGGCAGTGTTTCAGGGAGCGAGGGTGAGCCTGGGTGTTGAAGAGCATCTGAGAGAGAGTGTGGGCAGTGTTTCAGAGAGCGAGGGTGAGCCTGGGTGTTGAAGAGCATCTGAGAGAGAGTGTGGGCAGTGTTTCAGAGAGCGAGGGTGAGCCTGGGTGTTGAAGAGCATCTGAAGAGTGTGGGCAGTGTTTCAGGGAGCAGGTGAGCCTGGTGTGAAGACATCTGAGAGAGTGTGGGCAGTGTTTCAGGGAGCGAGGGTGAGCCTGGGTGTTGAAGAGCATCTGAGAGAGAGTGTGGGCAGTGTTTCATGGAGCGAGGTGAGCCTGGGTGTTGAAGAGCATCTGAGAGAGTGTGGGCAGTGTTTCAGAGAGCGAGGGTGAGCCTGGGTGTTGAATAGCATCTGAGAGAGAGTGTGGGCAGTGTTTCAGGGAGCGACGGTGAGCCTGGGTGTTGAAGAGCATCTGAGAGAGTGTGGGCAGTGTTTCAGAGAGCGAGGGTGAGCCTGGGTGTTGAAGAGCATCTGAGAGAGAGTGTGGGCAGTGTTTCAGGGAGCGAGGGTGAGCCTGGGTGTTGAAGAGCATCTGAGAGAGTGTGGGCAGTGTTTCAGGACGTAAGTTAGTGCCGACAGGTGTTACCAAAGACCGTGCGACCATTACAACCGTGCAAGGACTGGGTGGTCAAGTCGTTACCAG
>WNWK01008924.1:77500-80757 GCA_009830355.1 Cherax destructor
TATATATATATATATATATATATATATATATATATATATATATATATATATATAAAGATCACAGTAAACAGGTGATATCAAAATATGCAAGACATCCACTATGAAAAAATAGAAGAATTCCAAGCGCTTTGTGACTACTCACATTATCAAGGAACTATAAAAGGAAACATGACAAGAAGGCTTATAAAGGGCAGAAACATCTCACAGTCACATCACACTAACAAAGACAACACCTCACAGTAGCGTAACATCGCACGACTCTGTGAAGAGGAACATAAGAAAGGACCTGAGCTCTTCCCAAGAATTAAGATTAGTCCATTTATCATTAAATTCTTCCCAAATTTTATTAATTATAAATGAATCCAATTTATATAAACCAAAAGCAGTTTTGAAAATAATATGAATATTTCTTTTGGTTTATATAAATTGGATTCATTATAATTAATAAAATTTGGGAAGAATTTAATGATAATTGACTAATCTTAATTCTTGGGAAGAGTTTCAGGTTCTTTCTTATGTTCCTCTTCACAGAGTCGTGCGATGTTACGCTACTGTGAGGTGTTGTCTTTGTTAGTGTGATGTGACTGTGAGGTGTATTCTGCCCTTTATAAGCCTCTTGTCATGTTTCCTTATAGTTCCTTGATCTGATAAGTGAGTAGTCACGAAAGCGCTTGGAATTCTTCTATTTTTCATAGTGGTTGTCTTGCATATATATATATATATATATATATATATATATATATATTATATATATATATATATATATATAGAAACACTATGAAAAATATAGAGGAATTAGCGCTTCGTGACATCATTATCAGGAACTATCATAGTTCCTTGATAATGTGAGTATCACGAAAGCTTGAATTCTCTATTTCATAGTGGTTGTCTTACTATTGATATCACCTGTTTACTGTGATATTTTGCATATATATATATATATATATATATATATATATATATATATATATATATATATATATATATATATATATATATATATATTATATATATATATATATATATATATATAATGCACATATATACATACATACATATTGAGGGGAAAAATATTTCGTGGAGGAATTTTCTTTACATGTGTGGTTGAGTGACTCTTAATTACAGCCATCCCTTCACCTGGAATCCGCCAGCCTCCCCACGAATTCTGAGCATGGTGATCAATTCCTGCAGTATTGGACTGACAGTCCAGGTATACCAGACGCTGGATACTTAATGTGATATCCTTGATGACGTGTGGTACGCGTTCCGTTACTAGGGAGAGTAATCCAGCACACTAGTCATTGAATGGAGGGTCGTACTTACACTGCATTATGTGGAGATCGCTTGACTAGTTCTGGGACTGACTCCCATTAATCTCTAAGCGAGTTCCACTGTACTTCGATTAGGTGCCTTTCTACTTTGCACAATATTATGGATTACAATATATTTAATGAACAAGATGGGGAAATTGGACTTACTGCTGTGAGATATGGTGAGACATTGATCTCATTAATTATATTGTTCCTTTAAAACTTTAGACATAACAAAAAGGTGATATATGGTATCCAATCGCAACACTTCTCTTTGCCAGGAGATGAAAGGAAAGACTTTAACACTTCATTTATCCCCTCACTTGGTAGAGGGGCGTCATCCATTACTGTGACCTCGGGAGGGGAGCAAAGAAGGTAAGGAATAGCAGGTGGAATAATTTCCGACACAGTTTTTCATCATTGTCAGATAAAGACAATATTGTCGCAGGAGTATCACAGGATTGCCAGAAGCCTTTCTGTCTGCTGGTGGGGTTTCCAGCAGAAAGAAGCTGTAATATTTAAGCTGAAATATCGGGACAGCCAAAAGCATTGAACTGACCAGCCTTTCTTTCAATGGGGCATGAGAAATATTTATGAGTGTGTATTGATTATGTATTTTGCACGTTTTTTGTGAGTGTAAATTATAAGGCAGACAGAAAGACAGACAGACAGACACACACACACACACACACACACACACACACAACACACACACACACACACACACACACACACACACACACACACACATCCATTGAACACATCCATTCAACACATCCATTGAAACTGGGCAACTACCTGAGGTGTGGAAGATGGCAAATGTAGTCCCAATTTTTAAGAAAGGAGACAGACACGAGGCATTAAACTACAGACCTGTGTCACTGACGTGTATAGTATGCAAAGTCATGGAGAAGATTATCAGGAGAAGAGTGGAGCACCTAGAAAGACACAAGCTTATAAACGACAACCAGCACGGTTTCAGTGAAGGAAAATCCTGTGTCACAAACCTACTGGAGTTTTATGACAAGGTAACAGAAGTACGACACGACAGAGAGGGGTGGATAGACTTCATTTTCTTGGACTGCAAGAAGGCGTTCGACACAGTTCTCACAAGAGGTTAATGCAAAGCTAGAGGATCAGGCACACGTAACAGGAAAGGCACTGCAATGGATCAGAGAATATCTGACAGGAGGCAACGAACAGTCATGGTACGTGACGAGGTTTTCAGAGGCACTGTGACGAGTGGGGTTCCACAAGGGTCAGTCCTATGACCTGTATGTTTTTGGTATATGTGAATGACATAACGGAAGGGATAGACCAGAAGTGTCCCTGTTTGCAGATGATGTGAAGTTAATGAGAAGAATTAAATCAGTCGAGGATCAGGCAGATACATAAGAGACCTGGACATAAAGCTGGTCAGTAACTGCTCCTTGAATTTAACCCTGCCAAATGTAAAGTCATGAAGATCGGGGAAGGGCAAAGAGACCGAAGACAGATATAGTCTAGGTGGCAAATCTTAAACCTCACTCAGGAAAGATCTTGGGGTGAGTATAATTTCGAGCACATCTCCTGAGGCACACATCAATCAGATAACTGCTGCAGCATACGGGCGGCTGGCAAACCTAAGAATAGCGTTCCAATACCTCACTAAGGAATCGTTCAAGACTCTGTACATATATACGTGGCCCTACTGGGTATGCAGACCAGTTTGGAACCCACATCTGGTCAACACGTCAAGAAATTAGAGAAAGTGCAAGGCTTTTCAACAAGACTAGTCCAGAGCTAAGGGATTGTCACGAAAGGTTAAGGGAATAACAACATGCACACTGACTTGATGAATATCTTGATTTTCAAGATGACAAACGAACAAGATACGCTGATGACAGTTTATACCCCATAATTCCCAAGCATCCATCCAAGTGCCCACTTTACAAATTTTATTACAAA
>WNWK01008925.1:0-7500 GCA_009830355.1 Cherax destructor
ACTGTTAACTAATATAACTTGTACGCTTCCTTTTCTACTGGTTTAAAAGTAAGTTTTTTTTTTTTATAATTTCCTGTTATTATTTTTATATGTGATTCTCTTCTACTCTCTACCTCTCCTTCTTCACCTTAAAACTTTGTTTATTTTGTTTTCACTGCTGCTGACGATTAGAGATTTTTGGATTATTTTGTTATATATCTTCAGAACGTCTCTTCTCGGATAATGGGAGCATATATTAAGCTTTTAAATAATAAAAAGACAATATCGTGACTGAATCATTGCACAAATAACCCGCGCTAAACCCTCAACGGTGATACAGCGCTGCCCACATACAGGAGAGAGAAGCTACCATCATTACCTCTACCAATACTTCTCCACTTCTTTCTTCCTCTCTTTGTCCCGTCCCTGTCCCTTTCTCCTTTATATACTGGCTCCCTCACCTTCGTGTGTTAAAGTGACTTGTAAATGGTCCAAGTCGTACCGAAACGTCGTCATAAGTTAAGACGTTGTGTAGTTTTAAAAATAGGCGAGATAAATACATGAGTGGGGTGCTACTAGGTCAGATGCCGTGCTCCTTCCCCTTAAGTGAATGTGACCTGACCTGACTAGGTGTGACGGAGCCTACCAGAGGTAATAATTTGCTCGACCTAGTCTTGTCAAATAAAGAAACTCTTGTAAATAATCTGGAGATCACTGAAGAGCTTGGAGCTAGTGATCACAAATCCATTACTTTTAATATTACATGGGAGTACGAGAATAGGGATAATACGGTAAAAGTTCCTGATTTTCGTTCTGCCGATTATATTGGACTTAGGGAACACCTGTCTAATCTCGACTGGGGTAATCTAGCTAACGATTACGATGGGATCTGCGTTTATGATTTGTTTCTTAATAATGTACAACGTGCACAGAGTATGTTTATTCCCCAGAGAGAATTTAGGTCAAATAATAACGATCCCAAATGGATTAACAGGAGGCTAAAACATTTATTAGGGGAGAAAAGAGGAATTTATAGGCGCATCAAAAGAGGAGATGTTAACCTTATTGACCAATATGTTCAGTTGAAAAAAGGGGATTAGAAAGGCTAAACGTGACTATGAGATTAAGGTTGCTAATGAATCAAAGACTAATCCAAAAGGGTTCTTTCAAGTGTACAGGACGAAGGTGAGGGAAAAGGTAGGACCTCTGAAAATTGGGAATGGACAGCTGACGGATAACGAACTGGAAATGTGTTCTCTATTTAATGACTATTTTTTGTCAGTCTTTACACAAGAAGACGTAAATGAGATTCCAGAAATTAACAATTATTCAGTTCCTGAAGAATTCAAATTAACTAATATTACTGTCACGAGGACATGGTTATCAAACAGATAGATAAACTGAAGCAAAATAAGTCCCCGGGACCCGACGAGTTGTTTTCCAGGGTACTTAAAGAATGCAAAATGGAACTTAGTCAGCCATTAACGAATGTGTTTAATACGTCCATCTAACTGGTGTTGTGCCAGAGATGTGGAAGATAGCTAATGTAGTTCCTATATTCAAATCAGGGGATAAGTCCATTCCATCAAATTACCGTCCAATAAGCCTCACGTCTATAGTAGGCAAATTATTAGAATCAATTATAGCTGATATTATCAGAAGTCACCTTGAAGAACATAATTTGATTAATGAATCTCAGCATGGGTTTACGAGAGGTCGTTCCTGCCTGACAAATTTACTGACGTTTTTCAATAAAACATTTGAGGCAGTAGACAGTGATAAAGAATATGATATAGTTTACTTGGATTTCAGTAAGGCCTTCGATAGAGTACCTCACAAGAGACTCTTAAGAAAGGTGGCAGCTCATGGTATAGGAGGTAAATTAGACACATATGCAACACTTGGGTATCTTTATTGAGGAAACGTTTCGCCACACAGTGGCTTCATCAGTCCAATACAAAGTAGAAAGGTGTAGAGGAGAGGAGGTTTGAGGTTATCAGTCCCTCGGCCTGGAGTCGATGTGTTCAGTCCATCAATCTTGTTAGAAGTGTAGCACAAGGCCGTAGAGGTGGCTTATATGCTGTAATCAGGTGAGATGCAGCAGGAGGAGGCAGGTCATAGTGGTATCAACCACTAGAGGAAGTAAGTCCTTGTCCAAAGGTTTGGACAAATGTTGAAGAATCCCTTTGTATCAAGATCCCAAGAAGTTGCAGTGTCAGACAGGATGTAGATGAATGGTTCAGAGAACCGACAAGTTGTTAAATTAGACACATATGCAACACTTGGGTATCTTTATTGAGGAAACGTTTCGCCACACAGTGGCTTCATCAGTCCAATACAAAGTAGAAAGGTGTAAGGAGAGGAGGAGTTTGAGGTTATCAGTCCCTCGGCCTGGAGTCGATGTGTTCAGTCCACACCTTTCTACTTTGTATTGGACTGATGAAGCCACTGTGTGGCGAAACGTTTCCTCAATAAAGATACCCAAGTGTTGCATATGTGTCTAATTTAACAACTTGTCGGTTCTCTGAACCATTCATCTACATAGGAGGTAAAGTTCTAGCATGGATAGAGGCATGGCTTACCAATAGAAAGCAGAGAGTTTCCATTAATGGGGTCAAATCTGAATGGGGATTTGTCACTAGTGGCGTTCCACAAGGATCAGTTTTGGGCCCATTGTTGTTCATAATTTACATTAATGACCTTGATGAAGGAATTGCAAGTGACATGAGTAAATTTGCTGATGATACAAAAATAGGCCGTATAATTCATTCTGAGGAGGATAACAGTGAACTCCAGGAGGATTTGGATAAATTAATGTCTTGGTCTGAAAAGTGGCAGATGAAGTTCAATGTGGACAAGTGTAAGGTGCTTGTCGTTGGTAATGAAAATATCCCTCGAATTTATAAACTAGGTGAAGTTGAGCTTGATCATACAGAATGTGAAAAAGACTTGGGAGTCATGGTAAGCAGAAATCTAAAGCCAAGACAACAGTGCCTAAGTGTGCGCAATAAGGCTAACAGATTACTAGGATTTATTTCAAGAAGTATAAGCAACAGAAGTCCAAAAGTTATTTTACAGCTCTATACATCACTAGTGAGACCTCATTTGGATTATGCAGCCAGTTTTGGTCTCCTTACTACAGGATGGATATAGATTCATTGGAGAACATACAAAGAAGAATGACTAAAATGATTTACAGTATAAGAAATCTCCCGTATGAAGATAGACTTAGAGCGTTGAATCTCCACTTTTGGAGAGACGTAGAATGAGGAGATATCATCGAGGTGTACAAGTGGATGATGGGCATAAACAAAGGAGATATTAATAAAATACTGAGGATATCGAACCAAGTAAGAACGAGAAATAACGGATTTAAATTGGATAAATTTAGATTTAGAAAGGACATAGGCAAGTACTGGTTTTCGAACAGAGTTGTAGATGCGTGGAACAATCTTCCGAGTACTGTGATAGAGGCTAGGACCTTGGGTGGCTTTAAAAGATTGGACAAATATATGAGTGGGAGGGGCTGGGTTTGATTTGTGTCGTGAGTACGGGAATAAATTTTTAGGTAGTGGTGGTTTTGATAAGGACCTGCCTTGTATGGGCCAGTAGGCCTTCTGCAGTGTTCCTCCATTCTTATGTTCTTATGTTCTTATGTAAGCCGGTGGGAGAATTGGACCCGCCTCGCATGGGCCAGTAGGCCTGCTGCAGTGTTCCTTCTTTCTTATGTTCTTATGTCCATAATCTTAGTTTTGTCGCTCATTCTTGGAGTTTTCTAGAGCGATTTCACATATTTTTATTGTTATAGGCGAGGATACCACATAGCTTCTTTAAATTCAATTTCTCTTTTAAGATATGTTGATAACGGACTCCTTATTTTTTTCTTCCAGTTTAAGTGAATGTTATTGTAAAATTTGCCAGTGTACCTTATGAGTTTCTTACAATTTCACTATTATTGCCTTTCCGTGACAGTTTTTTTTTTCAATAATGCTTCATGGGTTCCTCTATATATCTGTTGTATTTAATATCTAATCACAGTTCTTGCTATATTACTTCCAGTTCTTGCTATCTCCTATTTCCAGTTCTTACTATCCCCTATTCTCAGTTTTTTATATATATTTCCAGTTTTTGATATCTCTTATTTCCAGTTTTTATATTTCTTATTTCCAGTTTTTTATATATCTTATTTCCAGTTTTTATATATCTTATTTCCAGTTCTTGTTTCCATTACACGACACTTATCTACGTTAAAATTTATAATCAATGTATCACTCCACTTGTTTAGGCAAGTCTCCTAGGAAGGATTTACAGTAAATGTATTGCTTATTTACCTATATTCTTATCAACATTTGCAAACACGTTCAAAGTTTATTATTCGTTCCAGCAAGCCATTTATAGTTACGAGAGACAACACCGGGCCAAGTGCCAATTCTTGTGGCACCCCGCTGTATACGATTTTTTTTTTTAACATTTTCGTTTTAACCAGAGAAGAATAAATTAATGGTGTAAAAAAGGAAGATTGGGGCATTTTCAGTAATATAATGTGAAGAAGTCAAGGAATGAGAAGAGCAGGAAGTATGAAGAGCCAACCGGAGAAAGAGCGGTACACAAAATATATGGAAAAACTAAATTAGTATTATTATGGGGAAGCGCTAAACCTATAGGGATTATGCAGCGTTTGTGGGAGGGGGATAGAAGGCATTCAGGCTTAATTCAGGGAATTGGAGCACAGATCCAATGCCCTAGATCAAGAGCCCCTCACCAGCATCAAGGAACTTCCCTTGAGGGGTGGAAAAACTAAAGGCTTAGCTAAGAACTAGACCCTAAAGGGTTAACAAGTGTGCAGCTGGTTACTTATATACATTTTACAATAAAAAATTTAAGATTTTTATGTAAAATATTTCGCATCATATTTTTAATAAAATGATGCTTAGATATATTACATAGATTATTATTTTAGATAGTTTATTATTTTAGATTATTATTTTATGCTATTATCACCATAACATAAAATACTTTAAAATAGATAAGTAAGACACATGTACAACAGTTAGGTATCCTTATTTCGAAACGTTTCGCCTACACAGCAGACTTCTTCAGTCAAATACAGGGGCAGCAGGTGTAGTAGTGAAATGAAGATGTAATAAGTCCCATCAACTTTTAAGAAATAGTATTTGAGGTGGTCAGTCCCTCAGCCTAGAGAAGAGTTCAGCTTCATGGTCTGGAACACTATCGTTCCACACTCTTCTCCAGGCTAAGGGACTGACTACCTGAAATACTATTTCTCCAAGGTTGCTGGACTGATTACATCATCTTCCTTCCACAAAAGCTCCAGCTGCGGGTCATCATATGACTAAGACCCGCGTCAGGAAGCACTTGCCCTGTTTCCTGACAAACCTTACCTAACATAATTACTTTGCATGTAGTTTGACCATCTGTGGTGAGGGGCTGGGAGAGAATAGTAATGAAAGATCAAGGCAAGGAAAACAAGTCAAGAGGAAAGGTTAGGGAAGGATGAAGGAGGGAAGGGCGAGGGGAAAGGGTGAGTAAAGAGTGATTAAAGGGTGATAATAGGGTAACTGGAAAGACGAGTGAGGGGGCAGGGAAAGGTGAAGGAAGTATAAAGGATGGGGAAAGAAGGCAGAAGAAAGAATTATGGAAGGGTGAAGGAAGTGTGAGGGAACTATGAAAATATGTAAGCTTCATTCAGGTTAATTTTATATATACATTTTTTTAAATTTTGATGTTCAAATATATACCACAATTATAGTAATCCAAAGATTAACATAGACAAACAGTGATAGTAATTTAGAACCAAAGGGGAAGAGAAAGGAGTGTGAAAGAAAGGAGAAAGGGAGGAAGTAAAGTGAAGAAAAGAAAGGAGGGATGCTAGGGAAACAAGGGGAAAAGTGTTGGTTGCCATACTTTAACAATGTCAACAGGCCTGATAGATGAGGGAAACTGATGAATGGGGGGGAAGAGGGGAGAGGAGAGAGAGAGAGAGAGAGAGAGAGAGAGAGAGAGAGAGAGAGAGAGAGAGAGAGAGAGGAGGGGGAGAGGAGAAAGAGGGGAAGAGAAATGAGATGATGTCTAGAGAAACGAGTGGAAGAACGGAGAATGAGAGGTAAGGGAGTGAAAAAGATAAAAACGAGTGATAATACATGATTCGGGAAGAAATGTAGAGGAGAGCAGAGAAAGAACTAGAGAAGTGTAAAGTAAGAAAGGGAAAAAACAGGAGAGATGGGATAGAAGGAAAGACGGCCACATTAAGAAGAAAATATGGTCAGTAGCTGAGGGAACGATGGAAGGGGAAAAAAGAGTAGGAAGACATCGGTAAAAAAAAAGAAGGGGGAGAAGAGGTGACAATGAGAAATGGGATAGATTTTAGTCCATATCCATCCTGTGGATGGTAGCTCATGAGCATATGGATACTAAAAAGACCTACAAACTGGTCCTAGAGGTTTTGGGGTACATCGGGGTATATCTACAAATGTCTTATCTGTTGGGAGCAAATTTAGATTTTTGCTTAATATGTTTATTATCTTATTTTCAGTAGTGTGATCCTGGACAAACAACAGTAAGAGGATCATCAGTCACAGTGTTCTTAAGAAAGATTAAAAGCTGATCATATTATTTGCATTTATTTGGATCATATCTGATGTCTGTCAAACTGCCAGAAGTATATAAAAGAAAGACTAAGCCTAGCTACTTCAAGATCAACCAGGCTGTTGCCATTGAGTTACAGGTTTCAAGATTTTAAATGTATTCCTATGATATTCGGTATCATTATTTATCTCTCTCTCCTAATATTATTCCTAATACGTGATACAAATATAACCAGGTTCAACACTTTCTTCAGTGTTCTTTTAATAATTTATCTATTTTATCATGAAGGAGTAATTTAGTGTGTGATTTAATCCATAAGAATTGTACATGAATTACTTTTTTCGTGTATTTGAATATCTGTACTGGGTATCTTCCATGAGCATATTGTTAGTCATTATGTGAGAGAAGTGCCTTCAGTGATTACATAGACTCAATAATGATCAAGGAGTTAAGTTCAGTGTCATAAGTTAACTTTAGTCCCATAATTATGGCAAATAGTTCAGTTTGCAGTAAGAAGCTCACTTGTTAATATCTTATATTTTACTCAACATCGTTGTTTCAGTTCTTATTTAGGAGGTGGTAACATGAGCAGTTGGCAACAAAAGGAAGGGTAAAGTAAATGTGAAGAAATACCAGAGGACCTATTGTTCTATATCCAGGTTATGTGATAGGGGTAACAAAGTACCGTATGAGGTACAGCTACTCCAGGTGCCCGGGACACATGATGCCAGGACACTAAAGTGGAAGACTTTCTCCAAACTCGAGTCTACAGTTTTGTGTTATGGCTATACCTGCCTATATAAATCATGGTAGTAAAACAGAAGGATGTCTCTCCCCTCTCCAGCCCTTAGCTAATGCTGGAATGTGTTGCTCTGACGTCCCGTTTACTTGAAGGAATTCGTGTAAGCTTCTTTA
>WNWK01008925.1:12500-70000 GCA_009830355.1 Cherax destructor
GATGGAGAGAATATTTTGAGGAGTTGTTAAATGTTGATGAAGACAGGGAAGCTGTGATTTCGTGTGTAGGGCAAGGAGGAATAACATCTTGTAGGAGTGTGGAAGAGCCAGTTGTGGGTGTGGGGGAAGTTCGTGAGGCAGTGGGTAGAATGAAAGGGGTAAGGCAGCTGGGATTGATGGGATAAAGATAGAAATGTTAAAAGCAGGTGGGGATATAGTTTTGGAGTGGTTGGTGCTATTATTTAATAAATGTATGGAAGAGGGTAAGGTACCTAGGGATTGGCAGAGAGCGTGTATTGTTCCTTTGTATAAAGGCAAAGGGGACAAAAGAGAGTGCAAAAATTATAGGGGAATAAGTCTGTTGAGTGTACCTGGTAAAGTGTATGGTAGAGTTATTATTGAAAGAATCAAGAGTAAGACAGAAAGCAGGATAGCAGATGAACAAGGGGGCTTTAGGAAAGGTAGGGGGTGTAGACCAAGTGTTTACAGTGAAACATATAGGTGAACAGTATTTGGATAAGGGTAAAGATGTTTTTGTGGCATTTATGGATTTGGAAAAGGCGTATGATAGGGTAGATAGGGGGGCAATGTTGCAGATGTTGCAGGTGTATGGAATAGGAGGAAGGTTACTGAAAGCAGTGAAGAGTTTTTATGAGGATAGTGAGGCTCAGGTTAGAGTGTGTAGGAGGGAGGGCCACTATTTCCCAGTAAAAGTGGGCCTTAGACAAGGATGTGTGATGTCACCGTGGTTGTTCAATATATTTATAGATGGGGTTGTAAGAGAAGTGAATGCGAGGGTCTTGGCAAGAGGTGTTGGGCTAAAAGATAAAGAAGCAAATACAAAGTGGGAGTTGTCACAGTTGCTTTTTGCTGATGACACTGTGCTTTTGGGAGATTCTGAAGAAAGTTGCAGAGGTTGGTGGATGAATTTGGTAGGGTGTGTAAAAGAAGAAAATTGAAAGTGAATATAGGAAAGAGTAAGGTGATGAGGATAACAAAAAGAATAGGTGACGAAAGATTGGATATCAGATTGGAGGGAGAGAGTATGGAGGAGGTGAATGTATTCAGATATTTGGGAGTGGACATGTCGGCGGATGGGTCTATGAAGGATGAGGTGAATCATAGAATTGATGAGGGAAAAAGGGTGAGTGGAGCACTTGGAGTCTGTGGAGACAAAGAACCTTGTCCATGGAAGTAAAGAAGGGAATGTATGAGAGTATAGTTATACCAACGCTCTTATATGGGTGTGAAGCATGGGTGATGAATGTTGCAACGAGGAGAAGGCTGGAGGCAGTGGAGATGTCATGTCTGAGGTCAATGTGTGGTGTGAATATAATGCAGAGAATTCGAGTTTGGAAATTAGGAGGAGGTGCGGGATTACCAAAACGATTGTCCAGAGAGCTGAGGAGGGGTTGTTGAGGTGGTTTGGACATGTAGAGAGAATGGAACGAGACAGAGTGACTTCGAGAGTGTATAAATCTGTAGTGGAGGGAAGGCGGGGTAGGGGTCGGCCTAGGAAAGGTTGGAGGGAGGGGTAAAGGAAGTTTTGTGTGTGAGGGGCTTGGACTTCCAGCAAGCATGTGTGAGCGTATTTGATAGGAGTGAATGGAGGCATATGGTTTTTAATACTTGACGTGCTGTTGGAGTGTGAGCAAAGTAACATTTATGAAGGGATTCAGGGAAACTGGCAGGCCGGACTTGAGTCCTGGAGATGGGAAGTACAGTGTCTGCACTCTGAAGGAGGGGTGTTAATGTTGCAGTTTTATAACTGTAGTGTAAAGCACCCTCTGGCAAGACAGTGATGGAGTGAATGATGATGAAAGTTTTTCTTTTCGGGCCACCCTGCCTTGGTGGGAATCGGCCGATTGTTAATAATAAAAAATAATAATAATAATATATATATATATATAATATATATATATATATATATATATATATATATATATATATATATATATATATATATATATATAATAAAAAAAACTGCAGCAGGCCTACTGACCCATGCAAGGCAGGTCCATCACTCTCCTGCTTAGACACACATGCTTGTGATAGTGGTAATGGTGTTTATGTTTTTGAGAATTCGTGGTGATAGTGGAGGTGGTAGTGTGGTACTGAATGTGGTAGTTTTGGTGGTGTGTTGATGGTGATAATGATGAACACATACTGTATATGCCCATGTATAAACATTTATATATACGGTATTTAAATTATACCTACAATCTTACATACATTTATATATGTACAGATATACATACATACATACATACAATTCATAACAAAACCTACAAACACACATATATGCATATAAACTCCTAAACATATACACATGCTTAAATAGACCCACACATTTATATACACATTTATATATATGTATACACAAAAATACGTGCATGTATGCGTTCTCACACATATACATATGCATGCATGCATTCGCAAGTGTAGAAAAGTTCATGCATGCATAAATATGCGCAATCATATATCTGCACACTCACACAACACACATATATGCAAAATTATATGTATGTACGTACATGTATACATACATATAACATATGCATACATATATACGAATATACATATGCATAAGAATATATCTGTGATTATATACAAAAAAATAATATGTAAATGCCTAAATTCATGTATTTATACGCACGTAAATACATACACGTCCTGCATACATATGAAAGTGTACATATGAACAGCAATTCATGCGTACAAACATACGCATGAATTTTATGACTACCCTCCATTATTCCTTTCGCGTACATTGAGGTAGAGGAGGCTGGGTATATGAGATACAGGGATACCTTTCTTGATCGCGCAGCGACTGAAGCTCACTGAGTTACTTGACTCTTAATTAAGCCACTAGTGGACTTAGGCGATTCCCTAACTATCGATCCGACAAGCGTGGTGGCATGGCGGTCGAGGTTCAAGTAATTAAAGCCGCCCCGGATGACTCTGAATCTGGGAAATATGCCACAAAAACATTGTTTTTGTACTTAAAAAGTGATAAGCTGTCAAAAGCACTCGAGTGCTGGAGTGAACTGGATCTTTTAAGGAAATTTTACTGGGTGTCATAGTGTTGGTATTTTATATGTAACTAAAATAATTTAATTGATAAATATAAGCTGTAGAATTTGACAACTAACACATTTACTGGGATATTTATTAACTATTCAGTCCGGAGGAAAAATAAAAAAAAATAGTTTAGACTCATGCAAAATTAATTTTGATATTTGTATATTTTAAACTATAACAACAAAGTTAATTTCTTAGTAATAATTTGAAAATGTAGTAACTACGAAGAGGTAATAGAGCAAAAAGATTTTATGAAGTATATTCAGGCAGTTCTTATTTTTTTTTATAATATTTGCATTTATTAACTCTCCCTTCAGAATGCTGTGTCATGAAACAGTACCTTCAGATCTTATTAAGTAAAGAGGTAGTTAGAGGCAAGTTTGCACCAGTTAGGAAAACACAGTCTCAGGTAAGATCATCAGGAAGTGGTACATTTTTCAGCGGCCTCTGTGATATAACACGTTGTACGACGTTCTCGTAAGCTGTTTCCGATCATTTGATCTCTAAGCTTTGTGACAAAATTCTCCCTGAGAAGCTCCTCCACCACATGTCTCGAGTCAATGATGTATTTTGCACTGTTTGCCTCTAGAAAAATGTTCAGCATTTTTACGATGTTGTCTTAAGTCTTCGGAGAATCTGTAGGTAAAACACTGCTTTTGCGTAGAATACGATTTCATTCCTCATATTTTACTCATTTTTTCCTTGTAAAATGTAGTTAGAGACTTATGTATCTTTCTTCTATCACCTTCCTCAGTTGTTTGCTAGTTTTTTTTAGTTTCTCTTCCACCAACCCGGGAATGAGTCGGACTCCATCAACCTCACAGAGACAGCAACTTCAATATCACAGATATTGACTTTTGACTCACCTTTGGCAGGGTCTCTAATAGCCTAAGCAAATATTACATCAATTACGTAAGACATCCTCGGCCATCACGTTTCCGTATGTTCGTATGTTCAAGACACCTCCTGCCGACGCTGTTTTGTTTCATGTTATGTTCTCAGGCGTACATGCATAGAGTGCTTCCTTATGGGTCGTATATTCTTCTATACAGATTCATTTAGCCAGATGTTCCACAAAACGAACTTGGCGGAGGTGGTGACCTCCTGAAGCGGCTCCAGATAAATTGCAGGTATATTCGAACTTCGTGTATTTATTTGGCATTCATCTGTAGTCGAATAAGAGACTGGAGGAGAAGGGGACTAGGGAAAAGGCGATTTGGGGAAGGGAAGAAAGTGAAGAAGGGAAGCGGATGTGAGTGGGGATGAAAAGGATGAGGAAATAAGAGAGGGAATTGGGAGATGACCGGATGACATAGAAATGAGGATTCATAAGAGAGGGTGAAAACAGGAGTGAGAAACGACTGAGAAGATAGAGAAGCAGAGGATGACACCACTATATGAATGAATTGTCTTTGAAGATACTGCAACACAGTAATGACAAATGTTTGAGTAGTAATAAAAAAAAAATTGAGGCTGTACTTTCATATTGTATTGTGTACATTAGCCATATGAATGTAAATATATGAAACGACTCTAATATAGTTTTGAGATGTAACTATTAAGAGTAGGGTCTGACAGAAACCCAATACGATTTTTATAATCTTGTTTTCTACGCTACCGCTGACAGAATAAGCATGGGGGCGCAAAATAAACTAGCCGCTCAGGCGCGCAAACTAACTGAACATTATAAAAAATGTACCAAATTCAGCTTATATATGGAAAAAGTTACAAGGTCAGTAGATCTCAAAAAGCTGTTAATGCTTGACTAAGGCTTCACTAAAAGTACCTCTGTCAGTGCTGTTTGTATAGACATGCCAATGACAATATACAATACGAGTGGACATAAACGGGGCCATACATTGAAACGCTATAGTTTAGTGTCCTAATGACCAGCTTTTCAAAGACACCTCCATGCAAACCCTACACTGTGTCAAAACACTTTATTGTTAGCTATACCATATCTGAAATTTTGAGACTGTATCCACATTCTGCGCCGAGTAGATAAATAAATGAATATTTTATATACGAGGCTGCAACCTAGTAATGACACCCGTTTTAGTGAAAATAAAATACTTAAATGCATTGAGGTTCTCTCTCCATTTTGAATTGTGTACATTAGTTGTATGAAGAAATTGTGATATATGAAATGACTAATATTTTTTGTGATGTAATAATGCCTAATGGGTGTGATAAAGAACCATTGTGACCTCTGTAATCCCTTTTTTTTGCGCTACCGCTCACAGGATGAGTATGGAGTGTACAGTAAACTAGCGGCTCAGGAGACAACTAGTAGGAATAAGAGGATGAGTAGTAGTAGAATTAGAGGAGAATGGAAGGTAGGGAGGAGGTGAGAAAGTGCGAGAAAAGAAGGCGAAAATAAGAAAATTGAGAACAAAGCGAAGACAAAATAAATAATAGAACAGAAGAAGACGGCATTAACAGATATATTGAGAAAAGAAGAGAAAAATACAAGAATTCCGAAGTATGTAAACAGAGCCATCAGGACGCAGGGTTGGTATTCAGACAAACACACACAAAGACATGCCATTTACGCAGGGTGAGGGAAAGCAGGAGACAAGGGGAGGGGAGGAGAGGGGAAAGAGATGAGGAGGGGAAGTGAATGAGGAGGGGAAGTGAATGAGGAGGGGAAGTGGATGAGGAAGAAAAGGGGAGAAAGGAAGGGAAGGAGAGTTTGGGAGGACAAAAAAAGGGAAATGACAGAGGAGAGGAGAGGGAAGGAGTGTATGAGGGCAAGAAATGGAAATAGGAGGGGGAAACAAAAGGGGAAAACAGGAGGGGCTACCTGCCCAGTACTGGGAGATACAACACCCGGGTAACACGCCGGGGATCGAACTCTAAGCCAGGTAAATAATAGATAGAACCCCAACCAGAGAGATCATTGGATTAAAGCTCGTGGTCACTCCGCTTTGAGAAGGCAGACGGGAGAGGAAGCCAGGGAAAGGATTACACGGGAGAGATTGAAGAGAGAGAGAGAAAGAAGGAAGAAATAAGTAGAGACAGGATTTATAGGGAGATGAAGGAGGGAGAGTGACAGGTGGAAGACTTGTGGAAAAGAGATATTTAACACTGTACGGCGAATTAATTATCCTTTAGGGAAAATTCGACTCTGCAGTATTTAGGAAGATTCACATATTGACCCTTACAAGCACGGCAGTGGCAAAACCTGCAGCGTTATTACATATACACTTGTATGGTGATGACACTGCTGACGCCAGGCTAGCAAATGAACCAGGGATGGATAACTAATATTAGTTTGAAAAACGCATGTAGGAATTCATAGCTTTTCTTCTATAAAAAGGATTAAGAGAGAGAGAGAGAGAGAGAGAGAGGAGAGAGAGGGAGGGAGAGAGGAGGGAGGGAGAGAGAGGGAGGGAGAGAGAGGAGGGAGAGAGGGAGGGAGAGAGGGAGGGAGAGGGGAGGGAGAGAGGGAGGGAGGAGGGAGGGAGGGAGAGAGGGAGGGAGAGAGGGAGGGAGAGAGGGAGGGAGAGAGGGAGGGAGAGAGGGAGGGAGAGAGGGAGGGAGAGAGGGAGGGAGAGAGGGAGGGAGAGAGGGAGGGAGAGAGGGAGAGGAGGGAGGAGGGAGGAGGGAGGGAGGGAGGGAGGGAGGGGAGGGAGGAGGAGGAGGGAGGGAGGGAGGGAGGGAGGGAGGGAGGAGAGGAGAGAGATTTATGGTTATCACAATGGAAACATTCCTAGACGCCAGGTCTGAGAAATTTGCTGAGGCTGCTGGTCATACCACACTGGTGGGACGTAGCAGGCATGACCAGGTGGTAGTGTTGCTTTGTTTCATTAAGTCTCCATATGTCCAGCTTACTTAAGTTGTACTTACTGAACAATCAAAAATTATGTTCTTCCTGGCAAAACATTGGATATATGAACTCCATGTTAGAGTGAGCAATGTACAGACAACAATCGAGTACAGACCCAATGAACAATTTTCTGTACCAGAGGTTCTCGTCTAAGGCAACATAACATTGATCATATAATCACTGGGGATCGTAATCGACATGTTGCCTGAAATGCACCACATGATAGTGACTTTCTTTTGTGCCTAGCAACATTTTATTACATGTCAACTACATTATCTGTATAGTACTGAAAGGAAATATAGTATTTATTTTTGTTTTTGCATTTTGTGCAGTGTTCTCTCCATGAAACTGTCGTGGTGGCTTTCGACAGGAGAAGCTTTCATTCTGTACCATTATAACTGATTTGTCTCTCATACCATAACAATAAGTACCTTTAAATTACTTGGATATGTGGCTCATCAGAACACAATTTAGTTTTTTACTATGCTGAACATCCCAACAGAGAGGCAGTATCAACTTGCCAAACATAGGCTCTGATGGGGAATTGGCCGGAGTTTCATACATAGCTTCCACTCGCTGCATGTACTATGTACCACCCTGTTCCAGGTAGTTTTCACAGCCAAGAACATACTTTCATGTATCACATTCTAGATGCTCAGCATAAGTACGTTCCTCATCTCTAATATGTGACCAAGCCTACAGTGACCTACAGTGGTAATCATTGAATTGACTACACTAACATTCAGAAGCAAAGAATATATTTAAAAAAAAAAAATTCATATCAACCACATCAATGAAAAATACTCGTGTATTAAGTTAAAATAACCGTGTCTATTAAAACACGTTATATTATTAATGTCTCGAATTCCCTACAGGTACTCCGGCAATAATAAATATTACGACTTAAGCGAAAAATCCATGAGGGAATAGTTTCAACAGCTTCCACAGTGAGCAACACACTTGTCATACTGACAGGTGTCACCAGTTACTGGATGATATGTTTGTGGCTTATCGTTAAGATAAAGAAAACAAGTTATGAATAATTGCCTCGTTGGACTAATAAACCTTTATTAATTTATTCATTACATTTGTAAAATAAGATATACCTAATAGCTATCTATGCCGATATGTTCGCTGAGAAAAGAATAGCACTCAGAAGACACCGTAGTGTAAATTTCTGGAGGATTCTGAAAGTATTTACGTTGAACACTTGAGTGGATATCCCAGTTTGTCTGTAATGGCTTTGAGGAATCACGTTGCATATCTTGCAAACAAGCAACGATGCAACTTATTAAAATGCAACTTTAATCTTGATGACAACAGTGGCTGGAAAACCTGCAAACCAAGCACAAGCTTGTTAACGTGTGCAACGTGCACGACTTTGATTGCCCACCCTTCTCCTTATTCCTCTTCTTTCTTCCCTCCCTCTCTTTCCTCTGTCTCCTACGTATAATTTCACTTACCCCTGCTCTGGAATAATGGAGATATATTCATAAAAATTCCAATTCTCCTGTACTTTGGATAAGCTATATCAAGAGATGAAAATTTTCAAGAGATAGTAACTCCAGCGACGCTGGAATAAACCTGTAAAACTCCCGCAGTCGATGAAACTCTTACTGGAATACTCGACATTATTCTCATTGCTCTACTGATGTCTCCCAGCTCAGACTGACAGATTTCAACCCTTTGTATAAGCCTCTTCCTGATTGGTGGAATAAAACATAGGAACATAGTTAACTTTGGTTCTCAATGTCATTTAAAATAGGGTAACAGCTCACTGTTGCTGTATCCAAGTATGCTAAAAAAAAAAAACTTTCTTGCCTCTAACTCCTATCCTTTTCGTTCTACTCTTCTTTTTCCTTCGACTTTTCTTTCTCTCCCTTATTCTTTTCCGTCTATTATTCGTCTCGCTCTATTTATGCACTTCCTCATCTGTTATTCTTCACCCTTTGTTTGTACTTTCCCCCTTCTCTTCACATTTTCTTATAATCTTACTTATTATCCTAACTATCCTTATCTCTCCTTCCCTTATCCCTCCTTCACTCTTTCCTTGTTTTCCTATTCTCTTTCTCCTTCCTCCTCTCACTACTTATTCTTCCCTCCTTCCACCGCAAAATCACTGTTCCTCACTGAAAACAAACTCTTCTCCTTCTGATGCTAGGGAAGAATTTCCAGGCGAGGCGGAGAATTTTTCGGCTGCTGGGAATTTTGACGTAAATGTACGGAAGTTTTGTGATAACTCTGCAGACGTGATGATCTTTTAATATTTTACACTTGTTTTTAATATCGTCCCCTGTAGCGGTTAAGGTAGAGCAGTGATATTTTGTGTGTACGTGTCTGCTTGTCCGTCTTTATGTACGTTCCTGTGTCCGTATAACTGTATGTGCATCTGTTCCAACGTCAATGGTTCCGTATATCAGAGTCTGTATAACTGCGAAAAATATGCCATTTTTAACACTGACTACATATCCTACCTGTAGAAAAGGACATATCATTTTTGTAAATTTCAATAAAAGCTATAATCATTTAAACAATAAAAACACTTTTTTTTTGTTCTAGTTCACAAACCTCCCAAAGGGAAACGAGAAACAATGGTACGAATCCCCTGGAAATTAATTTTATTATTATTGTTATTATTTTGCTGGTAATACAATTGTGGCTTCATGGGGACACAAAAAACGAACAAAAAACGTTAGTTGGAATCCTAGTAGAGCGGTGATTTCATCTTTGTTAGGAATATGATGAGCTTTTTATAATACACTCCTGTTCAAAGTTGAAACGAGATCTAAGCTTTATTAGTTTCTGATTCCAGCTATACAGTCACTCGTTTCAGTTTTTTAAATTTCTTGAGCAAGGCTGTTCGGTCTTATTTCAGCAGATCATTCTCTCGTTAAAGAAGTTCAGTTACTCGTATCAGCAGTTTAGTATCGTTCCTTCAGTCAAAATTCATATGTCAGCTCTTCAGTCTCTCGTTCCAGCAGATCAGTCTCTCGTTCCAGCAGATCAGTCTCTCGTTCCAGCAGATCAGTCTCTCGTTCCAGCAGATCAGTCTCTCGTTCCAGCAGATCAGTCTCTCGTTCCAGCAGATCAGTCTCTCGTTCCAGCAGATCAGTCTCTCGTTCCAGCAGATCAGTCTCTCGTTCCAGCAGATCAGTCTCTCGTTCCAGCAGATCAGTCCCGAGAGATCAGCCTCTCGTTCCAGCAGATCAGTCTCTCGTTCCAGCAGATCAGTTTGCGCAGAAGCTGTGGAACCCCGGAGCCTTGCAGATCGCCTCGTTGTACCGTAGTCTCTGTTCCGCAGTCGGTCCGTGGAACAGAGCTGACTACTTCTGGCATAAAACCAGGCGGCTGTAAAGGCTGGATTGCCATCGTTTTACCGACAACTTCCCGTGTTGGGTCCTGTAGCGAACAAGCTGACTGATTGGCCCCGAGGGGGCGATGGACTGCACAGTTCCAATTCTTTTTCTTCCTTCCTCCTGCCCAACTTTCTCCCCCCCCCCCCCCAGCTCTCTGACTGTCTGTCTTTGTCTGTCTCTCTCTCCTCTCTCCATTTATTCTATCTACATATACAGTAGTTTATATAATTTAGTAGTACAATAAACATACAGAAGACTTAATAATCAGGACGAGCATTTATTGCAACAATGTCTCGCTTAACCTGAGCGAACGTTATACATATTCCTGCCGTCATTACGCGTATTCATGCAGTTTATTAAGCTAAACTAACCCATAATTAAATGCAACTCGGAAAGGAAATATGTAACATGTCTAAGAAATGGTGTTGAACATTGAAGATTATGCGGTAAATTCCATATAATTTGTGGCATGTTTAAGATGTGTTTAAACTCCTTATTCTGATATAATTCTCACTGACAACACGGTGGAGAATTTTTCAAGGGAAGATATTAATGTTTTTGGAAATTATCGTTGCGTCTGGCAATTTTTTTTACCTGGGTTCCGACTGAATGTACTTTTTTTTCAGTCTCGCGCGCGCACGCACGCGCACACGCACACGCACACATACACACACACACACACACACGTCAGGACAAAACTGAGTTATACACTTACACCAGGAGAAAAGAAATGTAATATCTGGACGAACACTGAAAAAAATGGAACAAAATCAGTAAAGGAATTACAGAAAAATTAGATGAAGACAATGTAGCATTTAAATCCAAACTAGAAGGAAGGAAGAATGCCATACATCGAATGCAGAAAAAACTATAAATTAAATAAAATTTAAAGAAGATTAATTAATTAAAAGAAGATTAATTAAGAGAAGATTAATGGTTTGGCAAAACTACAAAATTAAATTAGAAAATAGTAATCTAGGCATAATAAAACAAAAGACATGGAGGGGTTGGACAATAGGAATATCTTTTTGCTTAACATTTTTCATTTTCAATATGGAGTTTGTCCTCCATTAGAAGTTAAAACAGCACTAATTCATCGAAGAATTGATTCATATAGCATTTGAACACTATCCAGAGGAATTTTGAGGCATTCCTCAAGCAAAACCGGCTCTAACTCTTCCAATGACGACTGTAGAGGAAATCAGATCCTGACAGATGCTCGATAATATTTAGATCCGGCTGTTGTGGGAACCAATCCAAGTGTTCGACTTCACTTTCATGTTCTTCAAGATAGCGCAAAAATGGACCTGTAACATATTTAAACTGATTATTCAGTCATTCGATAGTTCAATCAGCAAGTGTTTACAGTGGCGTCGTCAGGGGTAGGGGCGGGCCGCCCCGGGTGATATCATTTAGGGGTGACACCATAGAGCCTCTAAAGAACGTGACACTAATGCCCAAAACAGTGCTGCACCAACATAAGAGAAGAATCCTTCGTTTCTATATAGCCTCTTATATGATTACAGAATACAAATAGGCCTGCATAGGGAAACTCTTTGATTTTGATGTGATAGATGATTTTTTAGGACTGAAGGCAAGGAAATGTAAGATCAGATTCCCTGAGATGTTACCTGTACTCAAGGTCACTGTGATGTTACCTGTACTCAAGGTCACTGTGATGTTACCTGTACTCAAGGTCACTGAGATGTTACTTGTACTCAAGGTCACTGAGATGTTACCTGTACTCAAGGTCACTGAGATGTTACCTGTACTCAAGGTCACTGAGATGTTACCTGTACTCAAGGTCACTGAGATGTTACCTGTACTCAAGGTCACTGAGATGTTACCTGTACTCAAGGTCACTGAGATGTTACCTGTACTCAAGGTCACTGAGATGTTACCTGTACTCAAGGTCACTGAGATGTTACCTGTACTCAAGGTCACTGAGATGTTACCTGTACTCAAGGTCACTGAGACGTTACCTGTACTCAAGGTCACTGAGACGTTACCTGTACTCAAGGTCACTGAGACGTTACCTGTACTCAAGGTTAAATTGGAACTAGGGTTTCTCTGATATTGCAATGTTTTCCTTTATTTTTTCAAGCTTTTTTTTTCATTGTTGAAGATGAATAAATGTAGGATCTGTTGCCTGTATTCAAAGGGGTATTTGAGTTTATGTTTCTTCAGTATTACTACCATTATTTATTTTATCATTAATAAAGTTGAGAAGTATTCTCCTGTTTGGTTTATGGCCCTTAAACGTTCTCATTGATAAACATTAGTCACTGGTCATGCAGTAGTGACGTCACTGGTCATGCAGTAGTGACGTCACTGGTCATGCAGTAGTGACGTCACTGGTCATGCAGTAGTGACGTAACTGGAGTTTACTCCCCCCATCCCCCCGCTCTTGGATTTCATGGGGGTGACACCAAAGATGCCGCCCCGGGTGACACCAAAGATACCGCCCCGGGTGACACCAACCCTAGCAACGCCACTGAATGTTCATGTTATTTGGTCCAAAACTTGTAACTAGAACAGAGTAAAGGCATAAATCGAGTATATTTATGTCAAAAATACTAGAGAAAAGTGACAGCCAGAACAGAAGGCGGCAGTGGCTAATGAAAATGCTGCTGATATTAAGCAATAATGGCGAACGAGCGATAAAAAGATGCAAAATAACTACAGGGGAAGTTGAATAATAGCTCTTGGCACTCGGCCCTGAGCTCATTTCTGTTATTCTGGATGAAGTCGTGTAACTGTACCAATCTGCCTGGACGTCTTACTCATTTCTGCAACTTTGCAATCTCCTGGCGATGTGTTGATTGCAACACGAAAGGCTTAGAGCTACTATTCAACTTTCCCTATGTTTATTTTGCATTACTTTTTAAATATAAAAAAGTAGAGTGTAACGATTTCTAAACTATTGCAGGAAACTATTGACAAATAACAATCGGTAATTGCTTCTGGCTTTACATAATGGGGAAATAAAAATAAAAAACAGAACGAATCGATGAACAACATATAAGAATACAAATTGTTTGGCGAATATGATCATTCAAGAACATATTTTGAGGTATAGGAGAGAAAGACAAGAACAGATGGCTAATGACATTTACGTAGATAAAGCATACAGAGGTATTGATAAAGAGAGCTAGAGACAAAAAAATTGGATGATTATAAGGTTATACAAATATGATACGATTTTTCGAAGGTGGACAAGGTGAAAGTAAGTCTTCATAACGTAAGGTAAATACATCAGTAAATATTATACAAAATATTCTTTCTACTAATATAGGTGGAGTAAATACAAAATATTATCTTTACTAATATAGATGGAATAAATACAAAATATTCTCTCTACTAATATAGATATAGTAAATATAAAATGACTAATTAGAGTGAATGAAAGGAAGAGTACAGGAAAAAAAGTAACAACACTGTTAAAAAAAATACATGCTAAGGAAATTGAAGCACAGAACACAATTCTTTTTATATTAGTAATTAAAACATCGAAGTGAAGATGAGAAACAAAGTATTTTAGTTAATATAACCACTGTTTAGTAATACCTGAAAGAGAGAGAATAATTCGATTATACGAGAATAAATGAGATTACTTAATATGCCAAGTGGTTTATTGACGAATGACTGAGAAAAGAAGAAAGTTATTGTAAGAAGAGAAGATGAAAGAAACCTTGAAAAAGAATTAGTGGATAAGAACATTTATTCAAGCTTTCTAAAAGTAAACCAAAATGTTAAAGACAGAATATGAAGAACAAATGACAATGATCAGATCCCCTGATACTGAGGAACTGTGTGCTTAAGAACAAAAAAGAACAATACTGTGACTGGAACAATACACAAATAACCCGGACATAGAAGAGAGGAGCTCACCACGACGTATATGCTGGCTCCCTCACTATTTTGTGTCGGTGTTACTTTGTAAATGGTCCAAGTCGGTCCGAAACGACGTCATTAGCTTCTCTCTCCCATGTGTAATGTGGGCTTAAAAGATAAAAAATCCCAAACAAAAAGCTGAAATGGAGGGTATTCCAATAAACAATGAATAAATAAATTACTTATTGATACATGTAAAAAAACAATATGACCAGACGGGTCATATTGCGATTATACAAGATTGAGGGATTACTCAATATGCCAAGGGATTTATTGACGAATAACTGAGAAAAGGAGAAAGTTATTGCAATTTGAAATAACTTAGGTGGTTTGTGAGACTGGAAGTGAAAATAAATTGTCAATGGAATTTCTAAATATATTTATTTTTATTAACATTTAATATACAATCGAAGCAACATGAATAGAAGAAAACACTGCTAATATTAGACATGGATTTTATTAGATATGAGGAAGAAATCTAATGATCTATGTCATCGACTTACAAATTGTTATTATATTCTGTTGTAAAAAAAACATTCGCTGTTATATGTAACTAAAGAAGTAAAAAAATCATACACACACACAGGTAATATTAAATTATCAGAAAAACAATATTAAGTATTATAATAATTTTCGATAAAGGGGATTTCAAGATGAATTTTAAAAGAATGAGCAAATAAGTTATGAAATCCATTTTGAAATATGAGTTCACAACAAGAGATTAAATTGGCAGACATGATGAAGATGGCACACAATTTTGAACCTGTTTTGCTGACACGTGTTGTAAAAAATATTGGAAAAAACCCATTTGAAGAAAGTGAATAAAAGACTTGTAGATATATATATATATATATATATATATATATATATATATATATATATCGTATTGTAACAACGAACGAGTGGTATTTAATCAATAACAGCACTACGACTGGCCGAGGGCTCGAACCCGTGTTGTTTTGGCCGCCTCATGGCGAGCGAAAATTTCACGACACTAACCCACAGGACCACCCAATCCTACAAAGATCACGCACCCAGCAGAGCTAGGTGTTGTTCCGTGATCCGAGGAAATACGATGGTTACAATATGATATATACTACTTGTGGAGGCTAGTACACCAAACGGGAGTAGAATGAAATTAGCTCTGAGGCACCCACACCATCGTATGTCCTCGGATCATGGTACAACACCTAGCTCTGCTGGGTGCGTGATCTTTGTAGGATTGGGTAGTCCTGTGGGTTAGTGTGTCGTGGAAGTTTCGCTCACCATGAGGCGGGACAAAACAACACGGGTTTGAACCCTTGGCTAGTCGACTAATAAACAAGTGCCTTTGAAAACTATTAACTATTAAGTACACTCACACACACACGCACGCACAAAACACAGTCCCGGTGGCCTGGTGGCTAAAGCTCTCGCTTCACGCACGGAGGGCCCGGGTTCAATTCCCGGCGGGGCGGAAACATTTCGAAGTGTTTCCTTACACACACACACATACACACACGACAGGTCTAGTGTCTAATCGACATGTGCCTAGGACAAAATGGTAACTAACACACACACACACACACACACACACACACAGAGGTTAAGGGAAATCGACCTGACGACACTGGAGGACAGGAGAGATAGGGGGGACATGATAACGACATATAAAATACTGAGAGGAATTGACAAGGTTGACAGAGACAGAATGTTCCAGAGATGGGACACAGCAACAAGGGGACACAGTTGGAAGTTGAAGACTCAGATGAATCACAGGGATGTTAGGAAGTATTTCTTCAGTCACAGAGTAGTCGGGAAGTGGAATAGTTTAGGAAGTGATGTAGTGGAGGCAGGCTCCATACATAGCTTTAAGAAGAGGTATGATAAAGCTCATGGCGCAGGGAGAGTGACCCAGTAGCGGCCAGTGAAGAGGCGGGGCCAGGAGCTATGTCTCGACCCCTGCAACCACAACTAGGTGAGTACACACGGGGAGAGTGTGACTTAGTAGCTACTAGCGAAGAGGTGGGAGCAGGAGCAGTGAATCGACCCCTAGAACCAAATATAGGTGGTTAGGTTAGGTAAGGTTCGTCAGGAAACAGGACAAGTGTTTCCTGACGCGGGTCTTAGTCAGATGATGACCCGCCGTTGAAGCTTTTGGTGAGTACACACGAAACAGGGCGAGTGTCTATCCACAAGTGCCTTTGACAACTAGTAACTGCTGCTGCTACTACATATACACTGCACACACACACACACACACACACACACACACACACACACACACACGCACACACACGCACACACACGCGCACACAGCCACACGCGCACACACACACACACACACACACACACACACACACACACACACACACACACACACACTAAAGGAAAGCGAGGAGAGGGGATTGTCCAGCGCTTATTTGGACACCGCCTTTAAATTTGCTGTCTAGGCTCCTCCTTTGTGATAAATATCCCTCTAGCAGCAGCGATGCTCCACCTCAGTCTCTGTCCCAATACAGATGAGGATCCTGCATATAGATTCAAGCTTACAGATAACATCAGTTCCATGAATGCCAAACATTGTAGCAATTTATTATGATCGTAGAGTCGACTGTTCCTACCCTGAGGTGGCTGATGCAGCCATCTTGTATTCCTGGTCGAGCTTCTAGGTGCGCTCACTGCTCCTCCAGCCGGTGGATGTACACAAATATATTATTAAAAACTTGAATCGTCTTTCGAGAACAAGAATACTGAAGCATTGATTGTGCTCGGAAGATCCAGAATCTTTCATTATTGTGCTCGGAAAATCCAGAATCTTTCATTATTGTGCTCGGCAGATCCAAAATCTTTCATTATTGTGCTCGGCAGATCCAGAATCTTTCATTGTGCTCGGCAGATCCAAAATCTTTCATTATTGTGCTCGGCAGATCCAGAATCTTTCATTATTGTCCTCGGCAGATCCAGAATCTTTCATTATTGTCCTCGGCAGATCCAGAATCTTTCATTATTGTCCTCGGCAGATCCAGAATCTTTCATTATTGTCCTCGGCAGATCCAGAATCTTTCAATATTGTGCTCGGCAGATTCAGAATCTTTCATTACTGTTACGTTGTGATCTGCTTGAAAGATGTTTTGACGTTTGTGTAATAAGTGCCTTGTGATGTTAATGTTTTTTTTTAAATCGGGAAGTCACAGAATGAGAAACTTGTGCAATATTTGGGAATCTTTACTGAGGAAACTTTTCGCCAGCCAGTAGCTTCTTCAGTCGAATACAGAGAAGAACGGTGGAAGATGGGGAGTTTGAGGTAATCAGTCCCTGAGCCTGGAGTCGATATGATGCACTAAACACATCGACTCAAACTCCTCCTCATCTTCCACCGTTCTTCTCTGTATTGGACTGAAGAAGCCACTGGCTTCTCAGTAAAGATTCCCAAATGTTGCACAAGTGTCTCATTCTTCAATCAATGCATTATCCTTCTTATATATTTCAAATTTTATATCAAACCCAGAATTATTTTTGTTTAATCCAACTCTTTTTTTAAAATGTGATTTTTCCAGGTAATTTTTCATATAGTAAATTCTACTTGATCTATAAGAAAGTAATGTGACAAAACATACATTTTATGTATTTCATTGGATCATACGCCGATTATGTATGACGAGTTGAGAGCTCGTGCAAACTTATGCGTGAAACAATGAGAGATTGAGAAAATTCATACACGAAACAAGTTTGGCCATATTTAAATATCCCAACTCTGCCTCGTTGCAGAGTTGGAATATTTCGAAAATATATTGAGTGATATAATAAGAATCAGATAGTATTTTAAATAAACTTAATATCATGTATGCAATTAATAATATGACACGATTCCTTTAGTAGTATTTCTGGTGGCACGAGGGACCTGGGAGCCTAAGCTACAGCATCCCGGGGAGATGCAAGGAAAAACGTACCTGCAACACCCTGGAGAGGAGGTAAGAAAAGGATTACCTGGTATTACGCCGGGAAATATTTAAGGAAAGGATTACTTAGCACTTCTCCAGAGTTGTAAGAAAAGGAAAATATTCAAGGCATTGCCCGCAATATTCTGGAGTTGATATAAAAGAAAGTTACTTGCAACACTATATAAAAAGTGCAAGGTGAAGATTAATTTCAACACTCTGGAGAGGATGCAAGAAAAACATTATCAAAAACGGACATGAAATACAACCGCACCAAAGACAGACATATAAAGTTCAGTTATATAAAAGATAGATATGTAAAATACAACTATATCATAGGTAGATATATAAAGCACTAGTATACCAGAGACATATCTATATAAAACACAATCGTATTAGAATTAGATAAATAAAATAACATTATACCAGAGAAAGAAATGTAAAACACAACCATACCAGATGCAGATATATAAAGTGCAGCCACATAATAGGGAGATGCAGTAAATGCTAGTAAAATAGGCAACTACTGGGAAAAGCTGTCCCCCAAGGCACGGTACTCGCCCCACTTCTCTTCCTCATTCTCATTTCTAACATAGGACTGTATAATACTTTGTAGACGATGCAAGAATCTGTATGAAATTAGCATCCATAGAAGAGACAACGAATCTCCAAACCGACATAAACCAAGTCTTCCAGTGGGCCACTGACAATAACGTGATGCTCAATGAGGACAAATTTAATTACGCCGTGGAAGATTGGTGGAAATATAAACAAAATCAGAGTACAAGACAAACTCGAACCACTCTAATCAAAAGAACGTAAGTCATATGTGAGAAACCTGGGGGTAATTATGTCAGATCTCACGTTCAAGAACAACAACGATATTATCGTAACTGCATTAAAAATGATAGGCTGGATAGCTAGTCTTCAAAGCTAGGAAAACCAAGCCAATGATGACTCTTCAGGTCACGCATTCTCTCTAAGCTGGAATATTGTTGTGCACTAAACAAACCCCTTGAAGGCAGGCGGTATTGCTAGAAGTCCCTTGAAGTCCTTAGAACGAAGGCGAGAATGATACATCATAATCTACACCTAGAAGATAGTGGAGAGAATGGAACCAAACCTGCATACCGAAAATACTACACATGAACGCTCGAGGCTTGAGACGGGACACAGTGCAGACTACGATCGCTGTTATCCTTCTACCTCAACTTATTCCAAAGCCCCAGCCCTATCTGAGGTATACTGCCACTCCCCAGGATGCGACCCATAACAGTCGACTAATACCCAGGTACCTACTTACTGCTAGGTGAACAGTAGCAGCAGGTGTAAACATGGATAGGGCTTTCTGTTTGATTGATAGGAGTAGGAGACAGAGGGTTTGCTTTCCTGGGGCTGGGATGGAGGATATTGTTAGCCGTCTGGACGACATCATGAGAGGTAATGGGAGCAATCCTATTATCTGTCTCAGTGCTGGAGGCAACGATGTTGGCAGACGTAGGAGTGAGGACCTGACTAGCAGGTTTAGGTCAGCAATAGACATAATTAGGAAGAAGGGTGGGAACCCTGTCATATGTGGTATTTTGCCAAGGAGAGGAGTTGGAAATGAATGGCTGTCCAGGGCAATTGGTGTCAATTGCTGGCTGGACAAATACTGTAAGGAAAATTCAGTAACATTCATTGACAACTGGGACCTCTTCTATGGCAGAAATGACATGTATGCCAGGGATGGGGTTCACTTATCCAGGTCTGGGGTGGGGGCACTGGCAACTGCAGTGGAGGGAGCTGTTAGGGCTTTAAACTAGAAATAGTTAGTGGTATGGGTTTTGGGGGAAAAACAGAGAAGTCCCAGTGTAGTAATATTATAAGTTGTAGGAGAACTAGTAATAGGCAGAATAAGGTGGATAGTGGAAAGCTAGTGACACTAGATGACAAGGACAGTAATAGGTATAATGGAAAAACAGAGATGAGCAGGAAGGGTAAAGAGAAAGGAGGGTCTCTAAATATATATTACACCAATAGTCGTAGTGCTAGGAATAAGATGGACGAGTTGAGATTAGTTGCAAGTACGGGTAATATTGATGTTTTTGCAATAACTGAGACATGGTTTAATATGAAAATCGGGACTTGCCTGCCGAATGTCACATTCAGGGTTTTAAATTGTTCCAAGTAGACAGAAGTATCGGGAAAGGGTGGGGTGGCACTCTATGTCCGTGATCATTTAAATTGTTGCATAAAACGGTATAAAGTCTGAATTAACACATACAGAGTCTGTCTGGATAGAATTTTCAGAGGGTGTGAAAAATTGATTTTAGGCGTGATTTACCGTCCTCCAAACTTAGATAGGGAACAAGGGAGACTACTTTGGGAGGAAATTGTTAAGGCCACAAGACACGATAACGTAGTAATTCTAGGGACTTTAACTTTAGTCAGATTGATTGGAATTTCATGACAGGGAATTTAGAATCTAACGACTTTTTTGAAGTAGTTCAGGATTGCTTTTGAAGCAGTTTGTAACAGAACCTACAAGGGGAAATAACCTACTTGACTTGGTTCTGGCAAGCAAGGAAACCCTTGTTAATAATTTAGAAATTACAGAGGAACTCGGCTCAAGCGACCACAAGTCAATTACCTTTAGCATTGAATGGATGTATGATAGTAGGGATAATTCAGTAATGGTCCCAGATTTTCGCTTAGCAGATTATAATGGACTTAGAGAACACTTATCAACTGTGGACTGGGGTGAAGAAGAGAGGTATCAATATGACAGTTTTCTTAACACTATACAGGCTGCCCAAAGAACATTTATCCCGTATAAAGAAATTAGATCAAGTAGGGCAGAAGAAAGGAATTTATAGGCGCATAAAAAGAGGTGAGGGTCATCTTATAAATCAGTATACTGACATTAAGAGGGACGTTAAAAAGGGAATAAGAAAAGCTAAACGGGACTATGAAATTAAAGTTGCTAGGGGTTCAAAAAATAACCCAAAAGTTTTTTCCAGGTTTATAGAACAAAAGTTAGGGATAAGATAGGTCCCCTTAAATAACTTTGGGCATCTTACTGACAAGGAGAATGATATGTGCTCTATTTTTAATAATTATTTTCTCTCGGTTTTCACACAGGAAGACATTAATAATATCCCAGTAATTAATTTTTACAGAGGCCCAGAAGAAGATAAATTATGTAATAGCACAGTCACTAGCGAAATGATTATGAAACAGCTGGACCGACTGAAACAAAATAAATCGCCGGGTCCTGATGAGCTTTTGCAAGGGTTCTTAAAGAATGCAAAAAGGAACTCTGTGAACCAATATCTAACATTTTTTAAATTTTTCTCTTCAAACAGGTGTAGTGTCTGATATGTGGAAGATGGCTAATGTAATTCCTATTTTTAAAGCAGGGGACAAGTCACTACCGTCAAACTACCGCCCAATAAGCCTGACCTCAATTGTAGGCAAATTACTAGAGTCAATTATAGCTGATATTATTAGAAGCCATCTAGATAACCATAATTTGATTAATGATACCCAGCATGGATTCACGAGGGGCCGTTCCTGCCTATCTAATTTATTAACCTTCTTCAGTAAAGCTTTTGAGGCTGTTGATCACGATAAAGAATTCGATATTGTTTATTTAGACTTTAGTAAGGCTTTTGATAGAGTACCACACCAGAGACTGTTAAAGAAAGTGGCAGCTCATGGCATTGGGGAAAAGTGCTGTCATGGATCGAGTCATGGCTCACCAATAGGAAGCAGAGAGTGTGCATAAATGGGGTTAAATCCGAATGGGGACTTGTAACAAGTGGTGTTCCACAGGGATCAGTCTTAGGCCCATTGTTATTTATAATATATATCAATGACCTTGATGAGGGAATTACTAGTGATATGAGCAAATTCGCCGACGACACGAAGCTAGGTAGGATAATTGATTCAAACATAGATGTCATAGAACTTCAGGAAGATTTAGACAAACTTAATTCGTGGTCAGAAAAGTGGCAGATGCAGTTCAATGTAGATAAATGCAAGGTTCTGAAGCTCGGGAGTGTCCATAACCCAAGCACTTATAAGTTAAATAACGTAGAACTTAGATATACAGATTGCGAGAAGGACTTGGGGGTGATGGTAAGCAGCAACCTTAAACCAAGACAGCAATGCCTAAGCGTACGTAATAAGGCAAATAGATTACTGGGATTTATATCAAGAAGTGTTAGCAACAGAAGTCCAGAGGTTATATTACAGCTTTATACATCATTAGTAAGGCCTCACCTAGATTACGCAGCTCAGTTCTGGTCTCCATATTACAGAATGGACATAAATTCGTTAGAAAACATTCAGCGTAGAATGACTAAATTAATACATAGCATTAGAAATCTTCCTTACGAAGAAAGATTGAAGACCCTAAAATTACATTCACTTGTAAGACGTAGAATGAGGGAGACATGATCGAGGTATACAAGTGGAAAATGGGTATTAACAAAGGGGATATAAATAAGGTCTTGAGGATATCTTCCAAGAGAGAACCCGCAATAATGGATTCAAGTTAGATAAGTTTAGATTTAGAAAGGATATAGGAAAGTATTGGTTTGGAAATAGGGTAGTTGATGAGTGGAACAGTCTGCCTAGTAGGGTTATTGAAGCTAGGACCTTGGGTAGTTTCAAATTTAGGTTGGATAAATTCATGAGTGAGAGGGGTTGGATTTGAGTGGGACTCGCGCATGAGTGGGTAGAATTGTCAAAGCTTATTTCTTGGGTAGCATTGAAAATTGGGTTGAGCAAATATTCTGTTAGTGGGACGGATTGTGAAGGACCTGCCTAGTATGGGCCAACAGGCCTGCTGCAGTGTTCCTCCTTTCTTATGTTCTTATGTTCTTTCCCACCAGGCAAGGAAACTAACCATGGACACTTGGTATGTGAACCAAGCGTGCTACCAACCAAGCCACGGGACACCTCAAGAGGGAACTTGACAGAATCCCCAAAAAGTTCCTGATCAACCGGGTTGTGGTGCATATGTTGGACTGCGAACGGCAGACACTAATAGCTAGATTGACAAGCCAAGCAACCTCGAGATCTGATCTGGGACCGGGCCACGGGAAGCGATGGCCCCGCGGAAGCGACTTCAGGTACACTCCAGGTAAAACCGGAGGCAGACATATAAAAACAACTTCGTAAGAGAGGATTTACAAGATACAATACAAAATACTGATATATAAAATATAAAAAATATGAGAAAGATATATAAAATACAAACATATTAGAGGCCCTTTTATAATACACAACCCTGATAGAGGTAGATATATATAATTAACCTCACTAGTGGCAGATATATAAAATTAACCACACCAGTGGAAGATATATAAAACTTAACCACACCTCAGTCAGTACGTTGGACTGTGTTCGGCCAGCAGTAACAGCCTGGTTGATCAGGCCCTGATCCACCATGAGGCCTGGTCACAGACCGGGCCGCGGGGGCATTGATCCCCGAACTCTCTCCAGTTAAACCAGTGGAAGATATATAAAATTAACCACACCAGTTGCAGATATATAAAATTAACCACATCAGTGGATAGTGAGCCAGGTCCAAAATAATTCGATGCCATCAAACAGGTGGTGATGAAGAGACGAAAACAACAAGAACACTATGGAGAAGGTAGCACCAACAAAAACAATCGTAGATGAAGTCATTTCAACAAAAACATTCATGAAATTCCTCCACGCCCCTCTCCCTCCCATTGAACAAGGCGAGAGCAGAAAAAAAAATCAAGGAGTGGAAAGATAGAGACTCCCGCAGTGAAGCGATAGAAAGGGGTCATTCTGAGACGGTCCAGCACCCACTTAGACCGGCCACCTCGATATCGGTTCGTGGCGGTCCTGCCCAAGGTATTGGAGGACGATGCGCTAGTCTCTCCTTGGGGACGCCTAAACTACATCCACCGCCTGCCTTCCCCACCACTGATAGTGTTTCTCCCTCCACCCACCTCGCCTTCTGTGCAAGAACAGATTACTAGGAAAAACTTTGTGTATATCAGAAAGTTTTTTGGCTGATCTAGTAAAGTTGAGGTTTTGTTAGAGAAAGGTGATCTTTTTTTGCCAGTCTCTAGTAGGATAAGCGAATATCCTGTACCCTTCTCTGTTAGGAGGGGTGGGTATCATGTACCCGTCTCTGCTAGGAGGGGTGGGTATCATGTACCCGTCTCTGCTAGAAGGGGTGGGTATCATGTATCCGTCTCTGCTAGGAGGGGGGTATCATGTATCCGTCTCTGCTAGGAAGGGTGGGTATCATGTACCCATCTCTGCTAGAAAATGGGGTTATCCTCTACCTGCCTCTCCAATGAGAGATGGCTATCCTTTACTACACTCATATGAGAGGATATCCTACACTTACCACTGCTAGGATAGATATCCTCGACTACTCTGCCCTAGGACAGGTAAACATCTTCCAGTTATCTCTTCTAGGAGACAGATATCCAATACTAGACTCTTCCACGAGAGATGGATATCTTTAGCAGACTCTTCAAGGAGAAATTTTCTTTATCAATGTTTCATTGGTGAAAGGAATGAGGGTTTATTGACGTGATTTTGGGCACAGACTACAAATACCAATAGGTGGAGGGAGGGAGGGAGGGACAGGAACTTTTCCTGGAAGGGTTAGATGAAGGGGTAAAAAAACGGCTTTAAATGGTAGGGGCTTAAGCATCCAACAGGCTACTGTGAGCGTGTTACATACGAGAAAGTTTAGATAACTGGTTTCTGTGTCTTGATGTTTTGCCCTACTCCCGTGAGTCATTAGCTCTCCTACAATGTTCCTCTGTTCACTTATTCTTAAGCACTACCACTGCTATTACTATTACAATCGCTAATTCTTTCACAAATACTACTACCTATACTCTACCATTACTTCTACCACAAGTAATACCCTTATTTCTACAGTTGCTACTTCATCATTACTCCCTTTACCACAGCTGCACTACAAATACTGCTGCTACTACTACTACTGGTGCTGCTGCTGTTTTTGCTGCTACTACTACCACTATTACTATTACTCGCTCCTTTTCCTTTTCCCATTCTGCCTTCTGGTCATCTCTGCCTCTTTCTCGTACAGCCGTGACTAGATAATTGTCCAGGACCAAGTCAAAAGTCGCCATAAGGCACCTCTCCTAATGCGGGTTTTCGGTGAATGGCTCCAGTCATGGTATTGTGAGGTTTTATTCCTCGTGCTATTGGAATGTGCGCAAGGTAACATTTATGTAGGGATTCAGGGGAGCACTAATTGAGTCTGAGAGGTGGGAAGTACAGTGCCTGCCTGAAGATGTTGCAAATGATGGCGTCATTCGAATTGTGATGTCTGAGTACTTCTGGCAAGATTCTGTATAGCTATTGATATAGATGTGTGTGTGTGTGTGTGTGTGTGTGTGTATTTATGAATTCAAAATAAGTTGTAGTGAACGAAAAACAATGAACAAACAGAAGAAAATACGGAGACTCGCATCATGGTCCTGACATGTAGCAGGTACAGCAATCTAGTACTGAGCTTCCAAAAGGAAGCAGCCACCTGCTGTGACCCTACTGTCCATTCCTTCAACCCCGGAAGCTTCCACAATTTATCAGTTCTTATGCCAAACACACACATTAGCCAACCTATCCACCCACCTATGACCACACCTATGACCACACCTATGACCACACCTCGCTATGACCACACCTCACTATGACCACACCTCACTATGACCACACCTCACTATGACCTCACCTCACTATGACCTCACCTCACTATGACCTCACCTCACTATGACCTCACCTCACTATGACCTCACCTCACTATGACCTCACCTCACTATGACCTCACCTCACTATGACCTCACCTCACTATGACCTCACCTCACTATGACCTCACCTCACTATGACCTCACCTCACTATGACCTCACCTCACTATGACCTCACCTCACTATGACCTCACCTCACTATGACCTCACCTCACTATGACCTCACCTCACTATGACCTCACCTCACTATGACCTCACCTCACTATGACCTCACCTCACTATGACCTCACCTCACTATGACCTCACCTCACTATGACCTCACCTCACTATGACCTCACCTCACTATGACCTCACCTCACTATGACCTCACCTCACTATGACCTCACCTCACTATGACCTCACCTCACTATGACCTCACCTCACTATGACCACACCTAAAAAAGTGAGGGAATTCATTTGAGGGGACACAGATGGACTTCCGGAGACACGGAACTAAGAGAAGCACCAAACGCGCGCGCGCGCACGTGCCTAGGACAAAATGGTAACTAACACACACACACACACACACCTGACTATGAACTCACCTGAATATGACTACGCCTGACTATGACCACACCTGGGGAACACAGGGGACACAGATGGATTTCCGTAGACACAGAACTAGGGGCAGTATCAAACACACGACTATGACCACACCTGAATAGACCAGCTAGACAGAACCAAGTTTCCACCCAGCAAGGTCACTGGAAGGGGCCCAAAAAACTGCAGGACCTGGGGAAGTCAGGAAGGAAGTTTATCTGAGGGACACAGATGGATTTCTGGAAACACAAAACTAAGGAAAGCACCAAAAAAACATGGATGTGTGGAGTGTGGAAAAGAAGAATTACTGAGGGATGGATAATGAGAACATTCAAGACAAGAGATGCTAAGCCACTGATGATCCTTTCTAAATCACTTTTTCTCTCTAGGATGGAATACTGCTGTTCCTTAACATCCCCATTCAAGGCAGGTGAAATTGCAGATCTAGAGAATATACAGAGATCCTTTACTACACGTATTAAGTTCCATCAAACACCTTAACTACTGGGAACGCCTGGAAGCACTTGACTTGTACTCACTGGAGCGCAGGCGAAAGAGATATATCATAATATACACCTGGAAGATTCTGGAGGGACTGGTTCCCAATATGCACACAGAAATCACTCCCTACGAGAGCAAAAGACTTGGCAGGCAATGCAACATACCCCCAGTGAAAAGTAGGGGCGTCACTGGTACACTAAGAGAAAACACAATAAGTGTCCTGGGCCCAAGGCTGTTCAACAGCCTCCCACCAGCCATAAAGGGCATTACCAGTAGACCCCTGGTTGTCTTCAAGAGGGAGCTGGACAGATTCCTAAAGTCGGTGCCGGAGCAGCCGGGCTGTGGTTCGTACGTTGGACTGCGTGCGGCCAGCCGCAACAGCCTCGTTGATCAGGCCCTGATCCACCGGGAGGCCTGGTCGTGGACCGGGCCGCGGGGGGGTTGATCCCCGGAATACCCTCCAGGTAGAGGGGACACAAATGGACTCCTGGGCACATGAACCTAAGAGAAACCCCAAGATGGTAGAGAGTTGGGGAAAGGGGACCCTAAAGACGAACCACTGGCTCCACGTGGCAGGGTCTGGTAACTCAGAGATAACCAGTTCTCCGGCTGACAGGGGTCGCAAACTTTTCTCGTAATTAATAACAACAGTAATACTAATAATAATAATCTTTTTTCCAATATTCAGAGTGGTTGAACAATGGAATCATTTGATTTGTGATGCCGATACCAGTAATCTAAGAGAGGGAGAGGGACAAGAGCTAGGTTTCAACCCTTGCAATCATAATTCGGTGAATACACACACACAATATATATATATATATATATATATATATATATATATATATATATATATAGTGAAGAACTGAGTCAGAGAGAATGGGAGCAGGATAAAGGAGATGGCAGGGTTATTGAGTAGTTAAAAAGGGTGAGAAAGATGACAGTAGGGTGAGAAAGATGACAGCAGGGTGAGAAAGATGACAGTAGGGTGAGAAAGATGACAGTAGGGTGAGAAAGATGACAGTAGGGTGAGAAAGATGACAGTAGGGTGAGAAAGATGACAGTAGGGTGAGAAAGATGACAGTAGGGTGAGAAAGATGACAGTAGGGTGAGAAAGATGACAGCAGGGTGAGGGAAATGAGGGCAGAGTGACGGTGATGACACAAGGAAAATGAAGATGATAATATTTACATAAATCGCAGATTTTGGGTTATATTACGTTCCCTGACAATGTTCATAGTTACAGTAACTAAAGTGACTCCAGCACTTTAGGAAAGTAATACGTATTAAAAACTGTCGAAGGAAACTTAATATAGCCGTAGCAACTGAACGATAACTTCTTTTTTTTCATGGCATCTTTTTTCTTTGGTAAATAGACCTTAATAACTAAAACAAATTCTGTGTCACACTTTGCCTGTGAAACAGTGTAAGTCAGAATTGTGATTGGCAGTGATGGAAAAGACATAATGCAGAACAGAAATGTGTTGAACAAGTGTTCACACAAAACATAACTGTACAAAACAGCCGTATCGAATATATCAACAATGTAGCGGACTTGCCAGGTTGCAGGATCAACAATGTAGAGGACTTGCCAGGTTGCAGGATCAACAATGTAGAGGACTTGCCAGGTTGCAGGATCAACAGTGTAGAGGACTTGCCAGGTTGCAGGATCAACAATGTAGCGGACTTGCCAGGTTGCAGAATCAACAATGTAGAGGACTTGCCAGGTTGCAGGATCAACAATGTAGAGGACTTGCCAGGTTGCAGGATCAACAATGTAGAGGACTTGCCAGGTTGCAGGATCAACAATGTAGAGGACTTGCCAGGTTGCAGGATCAACAATGTAGAGGACTTGCCAGGTTGCAGGATCAACAATGTAGGGACTTGCCAGGTTGCAGAATCAACAATGTAGAGGACTTGCCAGGTTGCAGGATCAACAATGTAGAGGACTTGCCAGGTTGCAGGATCAACAATGTAGAGGACTTGCCAGGTTGCAGGATCAACAATGTGGTGGACTTGCCAGGTTGCAGGATCAACAATGTAGAGGACTTGCCAGTTTGCAGGATCAACAATGTAGAGGACTTGCCAGTTTGCAGGATCAACAATGTCGAGGACTTGACAGTTTGCAGGATCAACAATGTAGAGGACTTGACAGTTTGCAGGATCAACAATGTAGAGGACTTGCCAGGTTGCAGGGTCAACAATGTGGTGGACTTGCCAGGTTGCAGGATCAACAATGTAGAGGACTTGCCAGGTTGCAGGATCAACAATGTAGAGGACTTGCCAGGTTGCAGGATCAACAATGTGGTGGACTTGCCAGGTTGCAGGATCAACAATGTAGCGGACTTGCCAGGTTGCAGGATCAGCTGACAGTCATTTTTCTCAAGTTTATATTTTTGATGTATTCTGAGGATAGTCTTATTGTGTATTAATATTGTTTTGAGAGACATGAACGCCAGTGTGAGAGGCACTGCTGTGGGAGGAGGAGTAGAAAGGCATACCTGAACATTACAGCTACATAAAAGAACAGCATATCAGCATACAAGAACGGTACAGTGACATTTAAAATATGATACAGTAATATGGAAGACCAGCACAGTAACTTATAAAACAGTACAAGAACAGTGAGGTAAAACGCAAGAAAAACCACAATAACACACGAGAAAGCAGAGTGACAATAACAGTATAGTGACAAGAATAACCATTAAGAAAAGTACAGAACATACGTGTAGAATATACCAACTGGATTCTGGCAATCGCTGCTTCGCACAATTTAACAGAGGTTTCATGTTGCCCATACACATAGTTTTCTGACATAGATCACAATGTGTGACACCAGTGCACTTAAATCTGAAGGTATCTGCGAGTTCTTGTCTATAAGAGCTGATATACTTCAACAATAAGGTTATAACAATCTATCGAAGATAATAAGGGCGGAACTCAACTAAGATAGTGAAAAATAGGTAGAGACAAGATGGGAACAGTGACACCATGAGATCAACTGTCAGAGTCCTGATGCTTCCCAGGTCGAGGCCACACTCTGGCTTTTATAGATTTTTCTTACATTATTCTAGAACTGTTTTTTGTCAAATATACTTCGCAGTAATCTTCTACACACTCCTCCTTATGTCACTGATGATTCTGAGTCTTCTCCAATACTTTAGTGAAACTGGCTGCTCCCTTTCTGAGGGAATTAAAAACATTGTAAGAAGTGTTCTCCTTCCCGACGCCAACAGTACCTCTTTCTGTCATGTCAGAAATCACAGTCGTCCCATTAATTGGTCTTATTAAATTAGTTATGCCCCTTCTAGCCTTCAAAGACACCAACTTGTCGAATCAGCCTCATATACAAATTTCTTTGCATGACTCTTAGTCCTGGAATTGCTTCTGTAGATTCCTGACTTTTTCAACACATTGCCATACGTTTTAATGTTCAGAACACTCATGACTTGACCTGATCTCAGCCTCCTCTTTCACTCCGTTCCTCTTTACCTTATGTTGTGATCTGTGATATACAATAGTTAACATATACTGTACCATGAATTGTATGGGACATTATGGTGATAATGTCTAGGTGGATTGCCGTCAAACTAACCATAGTGCAGTTCACATTATTTAAATTAATAACTTTCTTTACTTCATAACTAATTAAATTATTTTTCAGTTGGTAAAACTTGCTTAAAATTGCATTGATTTATCATAAAACAAATTAATTCTTAAGTTAAGGAAGAAGCAGTGATGAAAAAGGTTCCAGAAATATTGCTTTAATGAATATGTAAGTAGTGTTATCCAGGTGAAAATTGCGAGTAAAAGTATTGTAAAGTTTAACAATAGTTATAACACAAATAATTACTATCAGTAAGTAATTACATATAGGTAATTAACCTTTTCAAAAACTATACCAAAAAAAATGAGAATGAATTTGGAAAGTAGACAGCCACACTGTGAGATCCATCACTGGGGCGCTGATGGTCACCAGGTCAAATATTTTCTATAAAGTTTCATGCTTTTTCCTCTTATTTACGTGAGATAATTTTATTACATCTCTATTTGACAATAATCAGATATTTATAAACAATAACCAAATTCATGTTTATTATATTATCTGCTTTTTAATTTAAATGTAATGGTTTATTAGATTAGACTTATTTATTTATTATCATGTAAATGTGGGATATTTTGTGCCAATTGTTCAGTTCTTGATATATTCACTTAATACAAATTTTATGTAATATAATTTCTTTGACTTATATATGTTGTTTACACACTGTGTGCAACACTAAATTTTATTTATTAGTGTCTGGCAGGTCTTGATGGAGATAAAAGTTTGTCAAGTTACAACAGTCAACACCAGACATTTTCCTTGTTGATTCACTCAAAAACTGATTTAAAAGCAGTCTAGACTTAATCTAGAAATTAGCAAGACTCAAGATTTCAAGCGAAATATTTCAGATAATTGGAGCTTAATTTAAATCACACTATATTTAAATTTTTGTCACGAAGTTTCTGTTAGTTGCTTTCAGAGTTTGTTATCGTGCATATTGCACCTTAGAGCAGGTTTTCTGTTCATGAAATGACCAGATTGATTGTGTCTTCAGATTCAATCTTTAATCTTCGATGCAGTAGATTAAGTTATATTATGATGTATAACACTACTCTACCCACTTTATGTTTCCAGTAAGTTTAGTTAATATTCCTATATGTGATATATTCCCAGACATATTCCAGGCATTTTCGAAAAGTTTCAATCTAAACCTGGATTCACTTATTACATTAATTTTTTTCCCCTGAACTTTCAGAAAATTTACAATGTTTAAAGCAAAAGACTTCTTTACATACACAATTCACAAATAACCCCCATATAGGAGCTTACGACGACGTTTCGGTCCGACTTGGACCATTTACAAAGTCACACTAACGAAAAGAACTGTCATCAAATATCATAACTTTTATTATTGTTCAGAATATGAAACATCTGTAAAAATAGTGAACAATAATATATCATTATTGCAGAGGACGTATAATTCAAGAATGCAAAATTGTGTTGCTGGTGTCCAGTAAAAATCCTTTAGGCAGTTTAATTTACATAAAAGAACACTACATCAACATACAAGAATGATACTGCAACATGAAAGAAGGGTAAAGTAATATGTAAGAACAGGAACAGTAACACACAAGAGCAGTACAGCAATACTTAAGAACAGTTCAGTCTACAGCACAGAACAATGCAGTAATATACTGGAACAGTAGAGTAACATTCTTGTAAATAAAACTGCAGTGTAAGAGTCATGAACAACACTATCTATCCACTTTGTGTTTCTAGTAAGTTGCATATTCCCAGACATATTCCAAACATGTTGAATGTAGAGGTGCATAAATGAAATAAAAAATGTATTTGAACATACGAAACATAAATAGAAGATCGAAATATTTACTTAGTAACCTCACCTTGGTGGCCGAGTTGGGTGGCAGCTTAGTCTCGTCTAGCTGGTCTACTGTTCGTGGCTGTCTTGGTGGGTGGAATTACAGGACGCAGTTTTCTGTGTGTCCCCTCCTGTAATTCCACCCACCTGGACAGTCTCGGCAGTAGACCAGCTAGACGAGACCAAGTTTCCACCCAACAAGGTCACTGGGGAGGGGCCACAACCGCTGAACCTGGGGAAGTGAGGAAGGGAGTTCATCTGAGGGCCCGCAGATGGACTTCTGGAGACATGGAATTAGGGAAAGCACCACACACGCGCGCGCGCACACAAACACACCTGACTATAACCACACCTCACTATGACCACACCAAACTGACCTTACCTATGACCACACCTCGCCATGACTCCGCCTAACAATGACCTCACCTGACTATGACCACACCTGGGGAAGTGAAGAAGGGAGTTCATCAGAGGGGACACTGATGAACTTCTGGAGACACGGAACTAGGGAAAGCACCTAACACACACACACACACGCACCTACCTAAGACCACACCTCACTATGACCACACCTCACTATGACCCCCATCTCACTATGACCCCATCTCACTATGACCCCATCTCACTATGACCCCCATCTCACTATGACCACCCCTCACTATGACCTGAGTAGACAAGACCAAGTTTCCACCCTGGAGAAATGAGGAAAGAAGTTCATCTGAGGGGACACAGATGGACTAATGGAGACACGGAACAAGAAGTACAAACAAAATCGAAGTGGGGAGTGTGGAAGGGTTGAAATCCGGGGCCCACGGATGGAGACTTGGAAACATGATCCAAAAGAAAAGTGGGAAAGGGAGAATACCTGAGAGGACACATGTGAGTTATTGGACTATTGCAATAAGATCACAATAAACAAGTGATATCAAAATATGTAGAACAACCACTGTGAAAAATAGTGAAATTTCAAGCACTTGTGTGATTTTTCACATAATTTAAATTAAACTTATAAAACTTACCTTATTACAAGCGCAATTTATATTTTAGATAAGTTTACAATAATTTAATAATAAACAAACGCAATGAAATATATTTTTTTTCGTTAGGTTCAGAATGATGTTCGCGAAATTATTGCATATATAAATTTTCGCTTGCCTTATTCGGCAAGAATAACATTGTTATTTAAGCATATACAAGCAGACGAGGATCAGGTAAAACTACGAGGGGATCTGGACCGGCTGCAAGCCTGGTGTGACAAATGGCAAGTTTTGAAGCTTGGGGAAGGACAATGGAGACCACAGAGGCCCGAGTCTGCAGAACTCCTACATACACACCTGCACCACACCTACATGCACACCTGCACCACACCTACATGCACACCTGCACCATATGCAGCATATGGGCGCATGAGAATCCTGAGAATTGCGTCACGACACTGTACACCGTATACGTCAGGCCCATATTGGAATATGCAGCACCAGTATGGAACCCACACCTGGTCAAACACGTCAAGAAATTAGAGAAAGTGCAAAGGTTTGCAACAAGACTAGTCTCGGAGCTGAGGGGTTTGTCCTACGAGGAAAGGTTAAGGGATTCTGATAACACTGGACAGGAGGAATAGAGTGGACATAACATATAAAATACTGAGAGGAATTGACAAGGTGAATAGGGACAAAATGTTTCAAAGATGTGAAAACTCACATGAAAACTCAGTCATAGATTTGTCTGGAGAGTGATGTAGTGGAGGCTTTAAGAAGATAAAGCTCGTTGAGCAGGGAGAGAGTGGTCATAGTAGGGAACAGTAAAGAGGCGGGGCCAGGAACTATGACTCGACCCCTGCAACCACACACAGGTGAATACTCACGTAACAGGCTAATGATCTCTCGACATGTGTTTTTTGGCAAGCGGTAACACACACACACACACATACACCAACATTACAACAACATACACCAAAACTACACTACATCTACACATACAAACATACAAAAGCAACACTACCGCACCACACCTACATGCACACCTGCACCCCACCTACATACACACCTGCACCACATACCTACATACACAGCTGCACCACACCACACCTACATACAATACACACCTGCACCACACCTACATACTCACCAGCACCACACCACACCTACATACACACTTGCACCACACCACACCTACATACACATCTGCACCACACATACACACACCTGCACCACACCACACCTACATAAACATCAGCACCACACCTACATACACACCAGCACCACCTACATACACACCTACACCACACCTACATACACACCTGCACAACACCTACATACACACCAGCACCACACATCACTACACTTACTCATACACCAGCCTTTCACTACACCTGCACACCATCAAAACATTGCATCAGGTGTTGCAGTAATTATATGTTGCAGTAACCATGTGTTGTGATATCCATGTATTGCGTTAATCATATCTTGATATAACCATGTGTTGTGATTACCATGTGTTGCGATAACTTTTTTTGTAATAATCATATTTTAGGAAAACTATGTATTGTGTTGACCATTTGTTGTGATAACTAATTATTGTGTTGAAGATTTGTGGTTACCATTTATTGTGTTGAAAATGTGTTATGACCATCTGTTGCCCAACCATGTGTTGCTATAACAATGTGTTGTAATAATCTGCCTGGGAGCAGCAAATCCCTACCTTGTTATCAAGGCTCACATGGCACTAACGACCTAGTTCCCGGCAATTATAGGTCAGGGCCTCGATTTCAGCTTGCATAATGAGGTCGAGGGATCTGGCAGGTGATGAAGTGTGTGTGTGTGTGTATGTGTATATATGTGTGTGTGTGTGTCAGTATGATTACCTATTTTTAATTACCTATTTGTTGCTACAAGAGCAGACTTCAATACTCTGTTCATCACATAATATGTTTTTTTAATTTCCAGTGATTGCAGCTCTTACTAATTACTCCTTTAATGTATTTCACTAATCAATCACACTATTGGAGAAGAAAAAAAAAGTTCTTCTCTCCTTTCCACTCCACATTTTCCTCAATTTGCAACTAACAAGAAATCCTCTTTATCTAAGGTCATTTAAAGACCTTAAATGTGGTTCTCACATCTCCTCATTGCCTCCTATCAGCCAACATGGACACCTTTAAAGTTTTAAGACTCATCATAATTCACATTGCTCAACTCTGGCAGCCATTTTGGGGTTCTTTGAACATTTTCTAACTTATCCATGTGTTTCTGTACTAGTGGGCACTGCACAGCTGCTGCATATTCCAAATTTTTCCTTACATATGTTGTAAATAATTTTCTTAATATTTAACCATGCATATATTTAAAAGGTATTCTATAGTTTGACAATATTACAAACTTGTTTCTCACAATTTCCATTGAAGGATCGTCCGGTGACAATTTTTTGTTAATGATAATTCGTAGATTCCTTTCTCTATCTGATACTTTTAATATATTAGTCACAAAAGCTATATTCTCCATTAGGCCAAATTCTACTTTCTCAAATTTCTATTGCACGACATTAATCTATATTACCTTAATTTGCATTATTAAATTTAGATAAGAATTTTGCATCTGCAAACATATGCATAAAATTTTATTCCTTCTGGTAAATTGTGCATATAAATTAGAAACTTTATAGGGGCAAAAACAAAACCTTGTGCCACCCCACCTGTGACATTCCTCTTTTAATTGTTCGCATTTCCTCTCAAACAAAAAGCCTCTCATTGATTGAAATAATTTCCTTTAATTCCTCCTTTATTATGGTTTGTAAATTAGTCTAGGTAAGTTTAATCTGTTCATCAATTTCATTCATGAACAATTTCCGCAACTTTTTCATACTAACTTAAATTTAAATGACTTTGTAGACCGAAAAAAACTATTTACTGGTTACTCTGTTGTTATTCTCTAGGTATTGAATCCACTTCACTCTAATGACTTTTTCCAATAATTTTATAATACTTGTCAAAGAAACCGGCCTATAGTTCCATGGGTCTCTCTATCACTTTGTTTAATATAGGCACACAATACCTGGAGTATACCTGGAGAGGGTTTATGGGAGTCAACGCCCTCGCGGCCCGGTCTGTGACCAGGCCTCATGGTGGATCAGAGCCTGATCAACCAGGCTGTTACTGTAGGCCGCACGCAACCCGACGTACGAACCACAGCCCGCCTGGTCATCTTACAAATATTTGCTAATAAAAAAATCAAAGTTAGTAACATCCGTCATCTGCACATTCCTTTAAGACCCAAGATGCTATCCCTTCTAGTGCTATAGTTTTTTTCTTATTGTCATTTAGTATCTTGGATTAAGATCTACATGAAATATATAGTGTCTTCTTTTGTAAACAGTGCAACTTTCTTTTCAGTGTTTCACATATTTCCTCAACTACCTAAGCAATTTTTGCCTCTGTCTTTTATTCTTTGTAGTTTGTCTTTATTATTTAGTTTATTTAATTTCCATTTTTTTTCTTTCCCCTCCCTCCCCCTCACCCCCCTCCCTCCCTCCCATCTCTCTCTCTCTCTCTCTCTCCTTACTTTTGTGAATTCATTCTAGGCTTCTTGAATCTTTGATAAGTTTCTGGATTGGCTCGCTTCCTATATTTACTCCAGGCCCTTTCTTTTTCTTCATAGCTCTCCAATATCTTTCATTGATTTTTTAATTCCATTTTCATACACACTACAGAACTCTTTGTATAGCTTATTTATATCTGTCCCTCGTAAAAAAACTATTCCCTTTAATTTCTCTAGAATACTGTTTCAAATCATTACAATTCTCTCTTATTATCAAAAGATCCTGTTTATGAATTTCGTTTTCATCTCCAAAGTCGTATTCCACTGCATTTGTTTCCAATAGAACGTGATCCCTTTTTCCAAATGTGTTTAGGTAGTCCATGTGGAAAATTTCCTCCTCTGTTCCAGTAAAAGCTAACTCTAATAATGGTATAAAATACCGACAAGTTGATGATTGGTATCTTTACCGTTGAAACTTTTCGCCTACGCAGTAGGCTTCTTCAAGTACAGAGGCGGCAGTTACAGTAGTTAAATGAAGATGATGTAGTCAGTCCATCAACCTTGGAGATATTAGGAGGTCAGTCCTTCAGAGAAGCCTGGAGAAGATTTCACGGTCTGGAACGATATCGTTCCAGACTCTGGAGGAGAACTCTTATCCAGGCTGAGGAACTGACCGCCTCATTTTCTCCATGGTTGATGGAGATAGTTGATAGTTAAAAATCTCCTGTTACAATAACCTTTTCCTTATCGCTGTCACTTTTCATCAAAAAATTTCTAAGGATATTATATTATCCCTCATTTATCTTTTCGAACTTTTCTCTTTCTCATTTAATATTAAATGGTAGCTTATATATTATTTTTAACCTGCTGGCCGTCTTTCACAGAAGCAGGGTGATCCAAAAAATGAAATGCTTTCACCATCATTCACACTATCACTGTTTTTGCAGAGGCGTGCAGATACAACAGTTTTGATGTCTCTTAAGCAGCAAATATCCCAAACCTCTCCTTTAAAGTGCAGACACTGTACTTCCAACTTCCAAGATTCAAGTCTGGCTAACCGGTTACCCTGAATCCCTTCACAAAATATTACCCTGCTCATACTCCAACAGTTCGTAAAGTCCCAAAACCCATTTGTCTCCACTCCTCTCTAACACGCTCACACATGCCTGCTTTATGTCCAAGCCCCTTGCACACAAAACCTCTTTTACTCCCTCCCTCTATCCTAAGAATTTCTCATCTTTATTTTCTACTCTTATCTCTAAAATTTCAACATTATCAATATTTTATATTTCAGTTTCCTTAAGCTAAAGAGAATCTTTGATTAATATTGTCAATGCTCTTCCTCTCTTCCCTATGCTGTTTCTTCTCTGTATGGCCCTATTATTTTTTTTTTTTGTGTGTGTGTGTAAGTGGAGGGTATACTCGTTTACATGTACTTACCTGTCTGTGGTTGCAGGGGTCAAGTCTCAGATCCTTTCCCTGCCTCTCAGCTGCTGCTTACCATATTCACTCCCTCACAGCCTTGTGGGTCGTGTCATACCTGCCGTGAAAACTATGTATGGAACTAACCCATACTATTTCCTTCTCAAGTTCAATGCAATTCCTTAGCACCCTGAGACTGTAGAAATACTTTGTGACTTCCCTATGGGTCATTTTTGTCTGTAACATTGAGCTCTAACCCGAGTACCTGTTTTCCTGCCTCTCATAGTCTGTCTCTACTCTAGCAGTTTCTATGAGTGCGTCTCTTGGTACCTTTGTTTTCCAATTTCTTTAGAATTTATTTCGTTAAAAATCTTCTCGTAGCTCGTATCCCTCAGCTTTCCGACTTATTTCGTTACATTCATCTGAACTTTCTCAAGTTTTTGAAGATGCTTTTGTACAGATGTGGCATCCATTTTGGCCCTGCTAACGGTTAATTTGGCAGATGGGCATTTAGCCTGGTCATTCTGGAGGGTCTTGCAAACCAAAATTGAAACAAGGCACTCCCTGGCACCCACAAAATGAAAAGAAATCGATGCTCATACTAAAAGCAAATAGACGAATTTCAGATGCAAAGGCAAGGGGAAAAAATGTCGGGTCTCCGACACTAAAGATAAAACATTCATCACTCCGAGATCAACCCTTGATAATCACCTCTTTTAATTTCATTGTTTAGTTCCTGCAAATTTTGTTTAGTATTCATTTGGCTTCACTTTTCTTTCCTCAATTTGCCTGTTGTTCCATCCTTCTTTGACTTTATGCGTAATTATCATGTCCCCTTTTTTCATCGCTTAATTTAATGTACGCAACTTTAGCGTTCTCAGCCTTTTACTGTAACTCTTTGTTATTTCCAGCTCTAGGAGCCAATATCTAGTTCCTTTTTTGTTTACTTTATCTATATTATCCACATGTTATTCCGTGTGAACCACAACCACTACACATTCAAACTGTCGTCCAACATTCATTGACATCCTTTTTTCAGTATTCATTAATTTAAAATCACTAACAGTTTGCTACTGTATCACATTAGTTTCCCACAATTTATATTATGTTACCTTGAGGTAACAACCTATTGTTAATAACTTAATAACTTCTACTATAACCTCACTCTTTCTGAAACGTTAAACATTTTGTACATCAAAATTACAATCATTTTATTGCCTGAATTTGTTTTTTCCAATTGTTTTTACATGATTTTTATATCAACAATAAACTTTATCATCCCTACTCAATCCGCTAAATAATCAGTCATCTTGTGGTTATTTACGGCAATTTTTTCTGCCTATTAAGCATAATATTTTCTCATTATCTGCAAAAGTATTCAAGTAATTTTATATTCCTTCTGGCAAGTCGTTTATAGACATTAAAAAAACATTATCTAGCAAGCTTATTTGGCGCCCCACTGGCGAGATTTTCCTATAAACACATTTTTTCGACTTAACTGTTTGCATTTTCCTCTCAGTCTCTCATCTATTGAAATAGTTTACATTTTATTACACTTTTCCTTTGTAGTTTCCAAAATACTTTTATTGGGAACTCTATCTACTTTTTACAATTGACAAATGTAGTCTGCCCGTTTATTTCTTTATTAAACAGTTTCTGTGACTCCCAAAATAGATTAACAGATTCGAAATACAGAAATTTGCTGACGGAAAATCGATTTTCTTGTTAAATAAAAAAAAGGGTTTTTGCTCTGTAACTCTTCAATGAATTTTTCCTTCATATTTGTTTCCATTATTTGCATCTTACACTTGTCTGATAATTTCCCTTCAACCAATAAAGTCATAATAGTGATTTTATTGATGCTCGTCGTCCTTTTAATGATGTTTGTTTGTTGACTATTTACATTCATAAATATTTGTGCCATCTTTCTATTGTCCTCCTTTCCTTTTCAAAAATTTAGTTTTTATATTTCTCTTACATTTGCAGATGATATTCATTTCTGGCTTGATTGAATCTTTGGCAACTCTCTGGACTGATTACCTTAATAATTCCAAGTCACAATTTTTTTACATGGCTCCCTATTTACTTCCATTATAATATTCTTTATTTTATACTTTTTTATGGGATAAATTTTTTTTTTACATTTTCATGTGTAAAATTAACATATGTCATATAATTTCTCAAGAATTTTACTGTAAAGAATGATCTTTTCTCTTATAATCTTGTATTTGCTATTAATTTGCTTTGTTTTCATTAAAGTGGTGGGGTGCGTATACTTGCGTATATGTGGCCACCTATGTATGGTTGAGGGGTTAGTCTCAGCTCCCAGCCTCGCTTCCCTGCTAGCCTCTCCCGACTTCTTGAGCCCTTGTATACTTACTGTAAGTCTTCCCATAAGCTCATTATAGTAACCAATAAGTACTAATCGGTACCATTTAAATAATACCATTTACTTTATGTATATAATTAGTATTGTAAATTTGATTTCTTTGTGTGTTATATATTTTTATTTTATGCCTATTCCGGGTTGTTTTCATACAGAAGCTGGGATACAAAGTATTAAGCATAAAAGATATCTATTACATTTATTAAAATATTTCTAAGTATCTTATACATTATTTTATGTAAGATATTAGGATTAGGATTATTTTTTTCTGTACAAGTAGTGGAGGGAGGAACACTAATCTCACATACTATGCATGTCATGATCATTGGACCCTAGTTTAATGCTACCTGTCAAACCTCTTTCTTGTATGATGGGGCTGCTGTCTTCTACACCTTTGTCAGTTCCCGTGAATCAATTGACTTGTTAAACCCATGAAGATATATTATCTGGTCCTATTGGTTTGGAGGTATATAGCTAATGCAGTAGTTTCCTCACCTTTTCTACAGGTGTGTATATTGTGTATATTATAACTAGTACTCACTGGTGCTCTCTTTATCTTTGACTTTCTGGTAATCTCCTCATGTTCTACTAGAATATCTCCATAAATCTTTGGTTCATCTCCTCGAAGATTTACTCATTTGTAGTGATCTTTTCTCCTTCCCTTTTCATCCTTACTACCTTTTCCTTTTCGTTCTCCTGATGTGGGTATATAGCTACTTTGGTTCGAATTTGGCTGTCCATACTATGTCGTTCTCAATTCATCTTCCAGCATCTACTCTTACTCATGAATATTTGAAGATTTGTTTCTGGATCTTCTGCTCGTTTTCCTGTCTTCCTGCATTCTTTCCTTTCGATGTATTTTCCATCCTACCGCACTTTTTGTTATTCTCTGTTTGCATTTCTATGTCAGCCATATATTGACTTTTATAGCTTCTTCTACTACTGGGTATGAGTTTCGTCTCTGCCTTCTGCTACTTTCCATCTACATACTCTACCATCTAATTGTTTTTCCTTGTGATTTTATATCCCAAAGCACTTCATTCGGAATTGCTTCATGCCTGCGTAGTCACCTCTTTAGAAGTCTTAGTTTTTCCCGTGCCTCCTGTGCTATGTTTCTAAGTTTACTTCGGCAATTTATTCAAAATTTTGCACTGCATTATTATCACCAATTTACCATAATTAAGAATCACTTTGGGGAAAAACCATGGCCAAGTTTTGTTTATCTCCTCGTCTCCCTCCAGTTATACACCTGTTATCTTGGCACATGAATTTTTCATCACCACCATCATCGCCCTCAACGTTTCTGGTCCCCTACGTGGCTCTATAGTCTTCCTGTATATTTTCCTTGTGAATAAAGTCTCCCATGATCAATTGCTCTGCATAGCTAATGTCCATTATCGCTCTGTTTTTGTCATATTCCAGGCTTGGTCTCCTGCTGTTTAGTAGGGGGGGGGGGGGTTGTACATTACTACGGTCACCACACTGATCCCCAAGTCCTCCCTTCATTTTGTTTATTCCTCTCATCTCCGTAATTCTCCACCTCCTCTTTTTCTTTTCTCCATTTTCATAATCTGATATCCTGGAAGGGAAGATCGGATCTGCTGTCATTTCTTCTAATTTTATCTCTGTAATGTCTGGGAATGCCTCTACATTGCATTTCTCCACTCGGCACTCTTCTTTGTTATTCCATCTATTTTTGTGCAATGAACTTTCAGTTTCCTTTAAATTGTGTTCTGATAACTGGTTTCCTGATCTCACGGTCTTTGCCAGTGTGTTAGGGGAGTGTGTGGAGGCGAAGGTAGAAGTCGGGGTAAGGGAGAAGGATAAAGGATGATTGTGGGAATAGTTCTTGTATTGAAAGGGGTGAGACCTTAGATGTGAGAGAGGGAAGATAGAGAGGTTGGGGGAAAAGGGAAGAGAGGGTTGGGGGTTGAGATGAGGTATGGTTGTGAGAAAGGTTCCTGTGCTGGAGGAAGTTGAGACTGGGTGAGTGAAGAAGGATCGGGGTAGGGGAAGGTTTGCCTTGAGTTATGGTGTTGGAGTGGCAAGGGAGAGTCGAGGCTCGTGGGAGGTTCGTGTAGGACGAAGAGTAGTGTATTCCTTGGAGGATGAGCTTTTGCACGTTAGGTCTGAAGATGTTCTTCTGGAGACTGATGTAATGGGTCTGTGGATGTTGTTATCCTGGAGTCTGACCTGCTAGGTGGGTCTGTGGATGTTATCCTGGAGGCTGATCTGCTAGGTGGGTCTGTGGATGTTATCCTGGAGGCTGATCTGCTAGGTGGGTTAGAGGATGTTCACCTGGAGGCTGAGCTTTCACACATGTCATTGTGTTCTCTGGTTCCCCTTCCTGTCTTTGTCGATTTTTCATTATCTCCCTCAATGGTTCCCTCTCTTTTTCTTTTCTATCTGCTGAAACAGTGTTTAACGTTTCAAGAATGATCTCGTGACATTCATGTTGTAGGAATCAGTTTGACTAGTTGTATATTTCCCCTTGCATAGTTTCCATTCCGCTAATTATTACGTGGGTGTAGATGAATGGTTCAAAGAACCGACAAGTTGTTAAATTAGACACATATGCAACACTTGGGTATCTTTATTGACGAAAAAGTATTGGACTGATGAAGCCACTGTGTGGCGAAACGTTTCCTCAATAAAGATACCCAAGTGTTGCATATACGTGTGTGTGTGTGTGTACTGTGCTCACCTAATTGTGGTTGCAGAGGTCGATTCATAGCTCCTGTGAGAGAGAGAGAGAGAGAGAGAGAGAGAGAGAGAGAGAGAGAGAGAGAGAGAGAGAGAGAGAGAGAGAGAGAGAGAGAGAGAGAGAGAGAGAGAGAGAGAGAGAGAGAGAGAGAGAGAGAGAGAGAGAGAGAGAGAGAGAGAGAGAGAGAGAGAGAGAGAGAGAGAGAGAAACCCAACTTTTTGTGATTCCGGTGCCTAACCACGTGGGACCAATCATTCCATTTCTTATAGCTATGCATGAAGTGTGGCTCCTCCTCATGTGATTCCCTTCCGCATGTGTCCCCGTGTATTCATAAATTGCTTGTCTGACAGACTCTAATTGTCCACCCTATTACATCACATCATCTTTTTTTGTATATCATTATTTCTTCCCTGCTCCTTCCATCATCTGTCATCTAGGTAATTTTTAGTTTCTCAGATTTCCTTCTCTTGGCTGTAGAATTAGTCTCGTTACGAAACTGCATTTTCTCCAGTTTCATAATATTCTTTAACAAGTGTTTATTCCAGGCTGGTGCTGTGTGCTTTATAAATATAAGAATGGAGGAACACTGCAGCAGGCATACTGGCCCTTAAAAGGCAGGTCCTTCTCAAAACCAACCATTCACACCCATGTATTTGTCCGACCTTTTCCCAAAGCCACCCAAGAATTAGCTTCAATACCTCAGGGCCTGCAATTGTCCTTTGCATACAGTAATGAATGATTTTTTTCCTAAAAGATTCCTGAAAGCTATTCTTAAATTTCCAGACACAAATTCGTTGTAGAATTTACACAGCCGAAATGCTCCTTTCGCGACATGCCATGTGCCATGTTTACCACTTGGTCGTCTATCCCTCGAGTCTGTGTCTGATCTTTCCCTAGCATTCCCCAATATTCATGAGCGTCCATTCTCTTGGATCGAATTTCAATAGCCAATTCCCTGATTTTCCAGATAAGATTGTACCCTTTCCATATCCTCTACAGTTTATGCAACTTGAATAGCACTCGGAGTCAGAATTCCAACAAAAATGCTGAATTATATACCTACAAGATTCCTCATGCAACATGTTGGTACATGAGGTTTTCTAGTACCACCATCATCATCTTAGCCCTCCACGTTTCTGGTCCCCCATGTGGCTCCAGTCGTGTGTGTGTATACTCACCTAGTTGTGGCCCCTCCTCTTCACTGGCCGCTACTGGGTCACTCTCCCTTCGCCATGAGCCTTATCATACCTCTTCTTGAAGCTAAGAATGGATCCTACCTCCACTACATCACTTCCCAAGCTATTCCACTTCCTGACCACTCTGTGACTGAAGAAATACTTCCTAACATCCCTGTGATTCATCAGAGTCTTCAACTTCCAACTGTGACCCCTTGATGCTGTGTCCCATCTCTGAACATTTATATATATATATATATAATATATTTATATATATATATATATATATATATATATATATATATATATATATATCTCGAAAGATACGGATTTCATATAAAAAATTTAACTGAAATTTCATATATGTATCAGTAATACCCACGTCAAGAAAATGCTTCATAGAAAACCAATAAAGCAAATATTTACTTACTCTCGACCTCTCCAATATTACCATCCAGCGAGGTAAGAAACAAATGGCATTAAACTGGGAGTGTGCGCGCTTGTGTCAATAAACTCCGGAATCTCTCTGCCTCTCGACTTGGCAAAATAATTTCACCGTATTGAGTTCTGATCCTGTCTTTTGTACTCCTTTACAGAGTCGAGTAACCTTTTGTGCGTGTCCTGAGTGTATTTACTTGTTCTCTTAAAGTTTCGCAGTATTTTTGGGGGGAGGAATGGAAAAAAAAATATAGCCTCTTGGCGTATTTTGGGGAGGGATGAAAGCGTGTGGTGTAAAGGTGGAAAAACCTGCCTCTGAGTGGCTAGGCCTTTTGACCAATGGGGAAGAGTAGTATTGTTGTCGACCTGGCAGTCGCGAGAGGGTTTTTAGTTTTTAATATTTTTTTTCGCCTTTTATATATTTTTCTCTTTCTTTTGTGTGATCTCTGCTCAACATTCGACATTGGCCTGTCAGCTTTTTGCTCTTCTTTTGGCTGACAATGGATTAAAGTCATGAAAAGAATCCATTTGTCAACAGTATCATGTTTTTTATGTCCCGTCTTCTTGATGTATGACTCTTTTTGTACCCTGATCTGTGTGTATATTTCTGTGAACCTACATTCTCTCTCTCTTACTTTCTCTCTCTCTATCTCTATCTCTCTCACCTTCTCTCAACCAGCCTCTCTGCCAGCACCGGCAGGCACCACACGCCTACACCACACACACACACACACACACACCCGGTGGCCTAGTGGAAAGCTCTTGCTTCACGCACGGAGGGCCGGTTCAATTCCGTGGGGCAGAAACATTCGAAGTGTTTCCTTACACACACACACACACACATATATACAACAGGCCTAGTGTCTAATTGACATGTGCCTAGGACAAAATGGTAACTAACACACACACATACCTAGCCGCACAACCACCAAATAACTGCTGCAGCATATGGGCGCCTGGCAAACCTAAGAATAGCGTTCCGACACCTTAACAGGGTGTCGAAACACGTTGCACACCGTCTACGTCAGGCCCATATTAGAGTATGCAGCACCAGTATGGAACCCACACCTGGTCAAGCACGTCAAGAAATTAGAGAAAGTACAAACAAGACTAGTGCCGGACGTAAGGGGTATGTTAAGAGAACTCAGGCTGACGGCACTGGAGGACAGGAGGGTAAGCGGGGACATGATAACGACGTAGAAAATACTGAGACGAATTGAAAATGTGGACAGGGACAGACCGTTTCAGAGATGTGACACAGGAACAAGGAGACACTACTGGAAGTTAAAGACTCAGACGAGTCATAGGGATGTAAGGAAGTATTCTTCAGCCTCAGAGTTGTCAGGAAATGGAAAGATCTGGAGACTGAAGTGGGGTCTGGATCCATACACAGCCTGAAGAAGAGGTACAATAAAGCTCTTGGAGCAGGGAGAGAGTGAATCTAGTAATGACCAGTGAAGATGTGGAGCCAGGAGTTGTGAATCGACCCCTGCATCTACATATAGGTGAGTACATATAGATGACTACACACACACACACACACACACACACACACACACAGGAGCTAAGTCTCGACTTCTGCAACCACAATTAGGTGAGTAAACACACACACATAAAATAGCCACAGGGAAAAACTAAAATTCCAAGTACTTTCGTGATTTCTCACATTTTTAAAGAACAGATTTATAAAGCTGAGATATTATCTCACATATAACCTTACATATGATCCTCCTCATTGAACGTGGAAAGTTTGTGAAGTTTTAGTCAGGTCACATGTCAAGAAAAAAAATGCATGAAAACTGCATTTTTTATGAAAAGTTTCTGTTTAATGGCAAGTTTTACACTATAAAGTTTCGTATGGTAATGGAAATTCCACTCTCACCTGTCCTCAGCAATTTGTACATGGAATTTTTTGAAGTCAGACAGCTTAACAGAACTCTTCCTGACGAAGCTAATTGGTATGGTTATGTGGTTGACGTTCTTTGCTTAATGCCCAAGAATATAGATATAAACCAATTCCTACCTCAATTAAACTCTCTCTCTCTATCCATAAAGTTTACTGTCGAGTTTGAACAAAATAACTCATAGGCTTTTCAGATGTTTTAATTGTTAAAGGGAACCAAGAATTTAAATTGAATGTAAATTAAATAGAAAACTAACTAATAACTGCGTTTCTGTACACTATTCTTCTTCACATCCTGACAAAGTTAAACGTTCTATATTTTCCTCCACGTTTTGAAAGCTCTGCACAGAGTTCATAGATGAAGAAAAATTTAAGGTTTATGAAACTGCATATAATCGAAAATCTCTATAAACTTTAATTGACATCTTTTATAAAAAAATACCGGAAGTACGTTTTACAATTCTAAAAGATACAAAGAACCATATTTAAGTAAGAATATAATGGTTCTACATTCTCATGGAAACTTTCTTGAAACCCCTACTTTGCTTAAGAACTTCAAAATCTAAGAAGGTACAGTAAAAAAATAAAAAAAAACATTTGAATAAGAATTCCCCCAAAATGTTTATGGCTCTGTTTATAAGATTCCCTTTAAAAAAAATGCAACAAAACTTCTTATAGGCAAACCGTAAAAAGTCTTGAAGAATGCAATAACATAAATGAAGCAATAAAACCGGACAAGAGTCTGATGCTCTTTTTACTAATGTGGGAGATTTTAACCACCCAGCTGATTGTCAAAAGGCCGAGAAAGCTGTATCAAGCAGATCCATGACTGAGCGAAATTAGATGCACTTATAATAAATAAAATTTGTGAGAATTATAAAGTATGTTGGGAAAATTCCCTGTCGCCTGATAAGTTACTCTTGAATATTTCTTGACACGTGACCTCACTAAGACCTTCACAATATTCCCACGGTTAATGAGTAGGGTCAAATGTGAGGTCCTATCTCATCTTTATAAGTCTTCTGAGATATTTTTGCAATGTAGAAGCGATATACGAAGAGCGGAGTAAACGGAGAGCAAAAGAGAAATTGAGGGAGTGGCGAGTGGAAGAGGAGAGCCAGTGAGAAAATGGTTTAGAGTTTAACGCCAAATTTTGCTGAGAAAAAGAAAACGTTTTGGAGAGAGAGTAATAAGTTGAGAAAGCCTGGGAAACAATTGCATTTAGCAGGTAAAAACAAAAGAAGGAGACATATTGGGAAATGGAAGTACTGGGGAGATGGAGGAAATATTCGAAGCATATATTAAATGTTGATTAAGAAAGAGAGAGATTTAATGCCCTGGAAAGAGAGGTATTGTTGTGGGTGAAATGGAGGAGTGTAAACGATCGAATGTTTGATGTATTCTCTATTCGTTGTTTAATAAGTCTGCCAAGCTGGGGTTCTGCTTGTTGTGGGAACAGTTTCCAACTGGACACTCACACCGAGGTGTGGGGGAATACGAATATGTGACAGTATACACACCTACCGACCGTCATACTGGTTGTTACACATATAATACATGATAATAATGACATTATTGACAGTATATCATCTTGTCGAAATGAAGAAGAGCCACCTGTCTTTGTGGAGGAGGAGTGTGTGCCAGCAGGTAGAAGGAAAGAGCGTAAAGTAGTTGGGATTAAGAGAATAATGTTTATGGCAGGTGGGAATACTGTTCTGAAGTGGTCGATCAGTTTATTCAATATATGCTTGAGAGTGGGTGGGGAAGGTGCCTAATGACTGACAAAGCAAGCATAGTTTTAGTGTTTAATGGAAAAGTGGATAAAAGAAAGTCAAGGAAATACAGGACTGTAAAGGAACAAGGAAGTTTAAGGAAAGGTAGGGGATGTGCAGACCAATTGTTTACATTGAAGCATATATGTGATTGATAAATGAGCAACGTGGCAGATGTTGCAAATATGTGCAAAAGTTGGTAGGTTACTAAAATAAAAAAAGAGTTTTTATGCAGAGAGGCTCATGTTAGAGTGTAGGAGAGAATAATATTTATCAGTACAAGTAGGCCTTAGATACGGATGTGTGATGTCACCATGGTTGTTTTATATATTTATAGATGAAGCTGTAAAAGAAGCGAATGCTAGGGTGCTGGGTTGAGGCTTGGGTTTAGAAGATAATGACTTTGATAAAACGTGGAAATTGTCAGTTGCTTTTTGTTGATCACATTATTCTTTCTGGAGAGACTCAGGAGAATTTGGAAAGCATGTGGGAAGAATTTGGGAGGGCATGCAAAAGAAGGAAATTAAAAGTGAACATAATAATAATAATAATAAGCAAAATGATGAAAGTAAACAAAAATATAATCTAAGAAAAATTGATATCAGACTGGAGAAAGGGAATATGGAGGATGCAAATGTGTTTAGATATTTGGGAGGGGACTATTCGACGGATGGGTCAGTGAAAGATATGGTGAATTATAAAAGCGATTAGGGGAAAAAAGGTGGGTAGTGGACTGAGACATCTCTAAAGACAAAGAATTTCATTAATGGAAGTTAAGAATGTACGAGAATGATTTACACAATAAGATGTCAAGCATAATTTAAATCCTACAGTAAGACGATTAAGCATCCGCTATTGCTTGAGGGTAATAATATGAAGTGAATCTTATGTAGAAAATTCGCAGCTGTGATGTTATGAAAAACATTATTCAGAAGGCTGAGGAGATGTTGTTGAAATGCTTTGAACATTTAGAGACTGGAGCAAAATATGTTGACTAAGAATTTGTATAAACGTCGAGGGAAGGAAGGAAGAGGTCGTCCTGAAAGGATGGACCAGCAGTAGAGGTTTTGAGTGCTAGAGGCTTATGCCTTGGCGTAGGGGGTGAATGTGAACACGGTAATATTATGAGGATTCAAAAAGTTAACGAGAGTCCTAAGTAGAAATTCAGGCTACCCTGTGATGATGTAGTAGACAAACAGTACTCAGAACGTCTGAGAGATTGGGATTGTATGAAGTAAACTTTGCATTTAGAACTGGCAAATAATGTTGACTAAGAATTAATGTAAAAATACTTGTGGAGGAAGGAAGGGAAAGAGAGTGAGAGAAGAGGAGGAGAGAGAGAGAGAGAGAGAGAGAGGAGAGAGAGAGAGAGAGAGAGAGAGGAGAGAGAGAGAGAGAGAGAGAGAGAGAGAGAGAGAGAAGAGAGAAGAGAGAGAGAGAGAGAGAGAGAGAGAAGAGAGAGAGAGAGAGAGAGAGAGAGAGAGAGAGAGAGAGAGAGAGAGAGAGAGAGAGAGAGAGAGAGAGAGAGAGAGAGAGAGAGAGAGAGAGAGAGAGAGAGAGAGAGAGAGAGAGAGAGAGAGAGAGAGAGAGAGAGAGAGAGAGAGGAGGAGAGAGAGAGAGAGAGAGAGAGGAGAGAGAGAGAGAAGAGAGAGAGAGAGAGGGGGGTAGGGAGAAACTGTTATTTAGGAATGCATATATTCAAAAGCCCTCAAGTTACAGTTTAATGTGCCGTGAAAAGGTCTAAATTAAATTACAGTATTTGTAGGTTTTCATCATATTAACGCTGGTTGAGTGCTCTTCAACTAGCCAAGTGGTTTTCTAACCATAATAAGCTATTATATTCTACACCCAGGACAATGATCCCTATCCATTACAATGAAAAAAGAAATACTTTCACGAACGTTGTTAACCTGCATTATCATGTTCTAAACTGTGACTAATACCATATCACGAATAAATTTAAATTTAAACTCATATGTAGTTGAATATGGTTAAAAATTATATCATGTTAGATCAAGCGAGATTTTTATGTTACGTTTAACAAAAATATTTTTTTTACACGCTGAATAAACAAATCTATTTATCCATTATTATCCATTATTATTATTTAATTTGATCTCTAGGCCTCTCACGATTTCGTGCTTCGTCAGAAGCTATTCAATGTTGCAAAAGATAGGCGGAGGAGAAAATTCTCTCAGAAGATGGTGTGTCTGACAGCATCAGACGCACTATCTTACCTCAGAGTAGTGATAAGCAAATAACATTATTGTGACTATCCGAGGATCGAACCCTCGATATTTTAGCCAGCCTCCCGAGCTTAGTTTGATATCTTTATTATGTACCCCATACCCATCCTGTGGGGGGTAGTCAAAAGATTACAGAGGTACATAATGGGTCCAGGGACTGGACCCCAAAGTTTTGACAGATGAGCAAGTTACAAAGGTAATGAACTCTTGGTAGATCTGGTCACCCGCCTCCCGAGACGCGTCAAAATTCCGAGATGCTTTAGTCCACTCGGCAATCAATGCTTCAAACATCAGGTGCCCAGTGCCACTAGACATGTCATTCCTAATGCGAGCACATCATGGCCGAGGAATGAAGTTAGTCCTGTACCTTCAAACCTTCAAATCTTAAAGTTTTCAGCTCCCTGAAGTACCCAGCTTGGACTTCACAAGTCCCCATGTGAGAAACCTTTTGCTCATTGACTTCAGAGACTTCTGCAATACGTCTGTAACATCTGTAAAACTTGCTTACTTATACAACCTCAGTTAAGTAAAACAGCGAGTGACTTGTTAGCATTTCCTAGCGAACGTGTGAAACTGCATTGCTATTCATCAGGAGTCAGCTTATCACTGTCAGTGAGCGTGCAATTTCTAGTTGGCCAGCCCTTAAGGCCCCTGAATACCTTCGTATGCCGCTTGCATACAAGTAGTATCAACGTTATTCCTACTGAGAATTCTTGCAGCACTTTTTCTGCAGTCGGCAGAGATCCATAAAATATTCAGATGTGTTTACATTGACCTAAAAGTTTAGAAAGACGTTTTGCTAGTGTCCCACTAAGTTTGTGAGAGGCACTGCCATCAATCCCAAATCAGTCAGGCTGCATGAGCTTCCTGAAACACACAAACCCAATATACCGCTCCGAGCTAAATCCTTAGGCATTAGCAGTGCTCCACACAAACTATCGGATATACTAGCATTAAACTTTTAGGTACAATCAGCCAGACTCACCTTTAACATTCAGGATGTCTTCTAAATGGCATAATGAAACACGAGAATAAAGCCTTATCTACTGCCAAAGGTGAGGCTCGGAATATCTCGAAGTCGTCAAAGGAGGTGGAACCCACTAGTACAAGTACGAACGTAAGAATTGAGGAGCACTGAAAATGGTATTGAATACCATTTTCATAATTATGTCTGCTTCACACAGCAACGTAATGGAACCTTGGTACAGTGGAGAGAGATAGAAGGGTCGGTACTAATAACTTGCTTAGCCTAGGACCTGTTGGCTTGCTGCAGTGCTCCTCAGATCTCACCGCCAGTGGCGTTTTCGAGGCTTTCTTCGCCTTACCTTTGGCAATGAACAAAGGTCCGTTCTCATGCTTCAGTTTCACATTGTTCCAGACTATGGAGATGAACTCTTCTACAGGCTGAGGGACTGACCATCTCATTAACTACTACTTCAAGGTTGATGACATATCAGGTCATCTTTGCCTCGCCACTACTCTTTCTGTATTAATATTAAGTCTTCCCTATATATGACTGAATAAATCTACAGTGTAGGCGAAACATTTCAACAGTGAAGATATTCAACTGTTGTAAATGTCTCTTACTCATCTACTTGTCCGCACTGAACACCATTTTCACAACTAGCAGAGCTGGCTACACTAAAGCTCGCCACCAACATATTTAAGAACATAAGGTGAGGGAGATATTCTTTGAGGCTCCAAGTCTGCTCTTCAGACACTTGAGAGTCCAACTTGGGAAGATGTACACCAGGAACATCATAATAGACATTAAAAACGGACATGAATATGTGTTTTCCCACACAGGGATCAGCTATCATGATTTATAAAGAAACTAATTATGAGTGTGGCGGGCAGGAGATGGGGAGGAACCTGGTCATTCTCCACTCCTACGTTAAAACCAACCTGCTGAAGGATATCAGCTCTGGTAGACGAGAAAAGATAGATACCCAGAGACCAAAACTGGATGCATCAGAGCAAAACACTACCGATGTATCCAGTTTTGGTTAATAAAAACAATCCTCTTATCAACACGTTGCTGTTATATCAAATTCTGCTAAATAAAAAAATCTCTATATGAAATCTTCTCTCAAGCTTCCCAGTGATGCAGCAAACCATATTTCTCAATCTGCAAGGATAAGTGACCAAGAACACCCTAATCAAACTCTGGATATTCAAACAAAGTCTGGTATCTCAAACAAAGTCTGGTATCTCAAACAAGAGTGACAAGCTGGAATAAAGCAATATGAAAGCAATATTAGAGATAAAGCTGACCAGTTTCCAAGTCCAGCGTAAGGAGAGAGAACAGGGAAGAGGTTGGGTGGTACCTCCATTATGAACCAAATGGAGCTTCGAGGATCTGGAAACAGGGCCATTAAGATACCATATAGCAGTGACAGTAACGAAAGGAAGGGTTACTGATATTGTGGCTGAGGAATATATTCTCCCACTGAACAATAGACGTCCAAGGGAAGAGTATCACGAGTACAAAAGAGCGGTATTAAATGTATTAAATAAAGCAGCAAAGAATGCAAGACGCACCAAAGCAGAGGTACATAATGGGTTCAGGGACTGGGCCCCAAAGATGCCTTATTCCAAGAGATTTGAAAATAAAGAAATAAGTTGAAGGAACTGGAGTAAAAATTCATAGAAGCAGTGATGGGAAATTTCACTAACTCAGAAGTAAAGAAAAGGACGAGATAGAGAGAGAAAAACATGACCACAAAAAGAGAGACTGACGGAATGAGGAGTTTCTTTATGAAAATCTATTGGTAACGAGAACTAATCGAAAAGACGACAATGAAAATGTTTGATGTAATAGACATAAATAAATTTATGGAGAGATTCGTTCCAAGTTCGAGGAGAAAGCAAGAGAAAAAGGCACGTATATTATTAAACGTATATTATTAAACGTATATTATTAAACGTTCTGGAGAAGATTGTAAGAAGCTTTGTGAAACATATAGAAAAGGATTCGTCAAGGAAAAAAAACGGCACCTATTCACTCCTAACGAACCTCTTGGATTTCTACTCACTAATTTCGGTATAAAACAAGAATGGTAGGGTTGGATGTATTGAGAAATATTTTATTCCATATCCCAATTAATTTAAATCTAGTAGATGGATAAACTGGCAGGAGTAAAGGGAAAAATAACTAATTAGTAAGGGTTACGTGAGAAACAGGGCAAAGATAGTAATAATTAGGGAGAATCTGAATGGGCATGGGTAACATGTGTGATACCACAAGGTTCGGTACTGGACCTTCATTGTTTTTATATAAGTAAACCATCCAGTTGATAAGATTGAATCTTATGAGTTAATGTTTGCTGATGTGAAGTGGTGAAAAAGATTATGAATATAGAAGAAATGAATATGCAAGGGTGAGGAGAGAAGCTGAGAGACAATATTAGAATGACATAGCACCTGAGGCCAAGTATGAACCAAAACTGCTCCACAACAATATCTGAAGAATGACAACAGTAAAAGACCAGGTAATTCGACTCAAAAAGGAAGTAGGAGAGCTTATGTGGAATGACAGAGAAGTCTGTGAAGTAGTGAACAAACTATTCAAAGAATTCTCTGTGGAAACTGGAGCAAAGCCAGAAAGCCTTGGAAAAAAGTGCACCAATAGGTACTGGATACCATACACACAACACGGGAAGATGTAAAAGGAACTTTTGATGGAGCTGAATAAATCAAAGTCAGTGTCACCTAAGATCTACAAGTCAATGAACACAAGACAATTGCCAGAGATCTAGAAGATAGCGAATGTATTACGTATATCCAAGAAAAGATACAATTCAGTTTTGCTGACATGTCTACCTTGCAAGGGAATGAGATGCTAGGATAGACGTGGTGTCATAAACAGTAACCAGCACGGGTTCAGAGATGGCATATCCTGTCTTACCAACCTGTTGAAATTCTATAACAAAATAATGAAAGTGAGACAGGAGAGAGAGGGCTAGGACAAAAATGGACTGCAGGCAGGAATTACAGAAAACTTACTCCTGTGGATTAAAGAGATAGGTGGCAAGGAATGATTGTCTGGGAAGAAGAGAAGTCATAACTGGGGAGTGTAACAAAGAGGGTTTTGGACCGTCTGTTAGTCCAGATGGGAGTGAGTGAGATGTATCCCTGTCTGCTGATTATGTAAAACTGAGAAGAATAAAAACTGACGAGAACAAGGTTGCAAATTAATCTGGACGAACTGCAAGATTGGTCACATATGTTTTCTTGAATTCATCCCCAGCAAATTCAAGGTGATGAAGATCATGGAAGGGGGACAGAAGACCGAACACAGTGTACAGTGTCTGGGAGACAGAGGCTTCAGACTTTCACTGAAAGAGAAAGTCATGTGTGTGAGTATAATGCCCAGTATTTAACCGGAAGCTCACGTCACCCGAATAACCTGGCATAACTAAGAACGATCTTCAAGAGTCTCAACAAAGGTTCTTTCCGGTACTTAATATATGTCTGGCCCATCTTGTAGTACTCACCACCAATATGGAACCCAAACCAGAGGAATCAAGTTACGAAAAAAAGGAGAAAGTGTAGAAATTCTCACTAAGAATTGTTAATGTGTTAAGATGTATGAACTGAGGAAACAGAGGAAAGAAGACCCATGGGAGATATGATAACATTCAAAATTCTCAGGGGAAAGTGATAGGGTTTAGAGGGACAGGCTGTTTGAGAATGGGAAACAGGTATGCGGGGGCATAGATGGAAGTTAAAGACATAGATGAGTTATAGGGATGTCAGGAAGTATTTCTGTAGTCTCAGATGATTGAGAAGTGGAATGACCTCCACGAAGAATTGGCGAAGGCAGACTCCATACTTTGTTTTAAGAAAAGGTAGGATAGGGCTCACGAGGCTACAAGAGATTGAATCTGGCAAGTGGCAAGGTGAGAGGCATAGCCAGGAACTGAGATTCGACCCTTGCAACCACATACAGGTGAATACAAACACACACAAAACGTGCATATCAGGGAGGTAGCTTGAGGAGAACGCCAAGATATTGTCATGTATTTAGGAAAAGAATGGGGAACAGTTGAGGGAAGTAATAAAACATCAACAAAAACAGGAGGGGAGGGAGAAGAGGGGAAAAACCCAGCCACCAGAAATTCCCCTCGCTGGTTCCACCCGCTACCCAGCCGTCACAGAGCTCACCACAGGATCCCCCGTTCCACACAAACATAACTCCACACCAACCACTCTACACCTCCATTCCTATATTCAAAATAAAGGTCTAAGAAGAAACTTAATGGTTATAATCATAACCATAATTTTTAAAGGAATGGACCGGTAAGCCAGCGGAAGTCCTCGGTCAGATGACCAAAATCTCCAGCGGGGGAAAGACTTGTCCTGTTTCCTGACGAACCTTACCTAACCTAACCTATATTTAAAACTGCTTTGACAGTAACGATGCCTACACCATCCAGTCTACCTGGAGTCTACCTGCAGAGAATTCCAGGGGTCAACGCCCCCGCGGCCCGGTCTGTGACCAGTACCTCCAACAAAACACTAGTTTAACGACACATTACAAAATTGCTCTTTGAGCAGTGTTGCCAGATCAGCAGAAATTTCTGTATAACGTTAGAAATTTAGCTACACATCCACAATTACAGAATTACAATTTATACAGAAATTTCGACATATTCCATGCCAAATATATTCTGAAAAGTGCATGTGCTAGTTAAGTGGCTTCAATGTGATCACAATGTTAATTTCTCGACTATCCCTATGCAATCAATATGTATTAATCATATAAACCAGGAGAGTATATACATGTTCACTAATAAGAAACAAGTGTGGCACACAGTGGCCCTCCCTGGCAGGAAGGGCCAAGTCTGTAACACGGTCACCAGTGTGCCATGACTAGGTCCAGCAGGCCTGGACAATGATCCAGTCACTTGTCACGAAGCGTTCAACGCGTTCAGTAAGTTAACAACAAAGTCCAGGGAGAGTCATTGACCTCTCTGACCAGCACGCAAACACCAGTGTAAGCTGAATCAATAATATTATCTTAAGTAAGACTTTGTAGTAGATAGGTTTCAAATCAATTTAATTTCCCACAAGTAGTCTTGCTATACTTATTATGTTTGTTGGCCCCTTAACTGTCTTTCACTGCTTCCTGAACAATAAAATCCAATTTGTGGCTGCTTTTAATATCTGAGAGCCAATTAATCTAATACAGTGTGCTGCTCTCACAACTTTAGTTCCAAAGGTGGAAGTTTCAGTAATGGCCTCGGGTGAGGATGGCTCGCCTGCAGCATTATCTGGCAGTCCTCCTGAGAACAAAGCCAAATTTTAGCAGAAATATAAGAGATCCTGAGAATCTGAGCCAGACTTTGAAGGATGGTTGAAGCCCAGCTCGAAAGGGCTGCTGTTTGGGTATTGCAGTGCTTGCAATGTAAATATTTATGTTACCTCTGGTAAAAAATGAGGCCAAAAAACATTCATTTAGAAGATAACATATTCTAAACTATGCTGAAATGCAAATACAATCTTCTCTGCTTCTTCTGTAAGTAGCAGAAAGAAAAGGGATGATCTGAAAGAAGATAATATTAGATTGGTAGCGT
>WNWK01008925.1:75000-77500 GCA_009830355.1 Cherax destructor
ACTCTCCTCACTCACTCTCACTCACTCCTCACTCCTCTCACTCCTCTCACTCCCTCACCCCTCACTCACTCCCTCACTCCACTCACTCACTCCTCACCACTCACTCCCACTCACCTCACTCTTCCTGATGTACTAATGAGCCCAGTGGCACACTAGCCATAATTCCATCAGTTTCAAGCTTAAGACAAGCCAGAGTGTGACCAGAATTCTCTACACTACAAACATGCGTAGACAAACGGAAAAACAGAGAGAGGGAGAGAGAGAGAGAGAGAGAGAGAGAGAGAGAGAGAGAGAGAGACAGACAGACAGACAGAGACACAGACACAGACACACAGACACACAGAAACAGAGATTGACATAGCAACTATGAATTAAAACTGCGTCGAAACTCTCGCAAAACAGACAAAAGAGGAAACAAACAGACATAAGAGAAAGACCCAGACGTAGCCCAAACCAGCCTGGTGTCCCCCTGTAGAAAAAACGGCCCAACAGTCGCGGCAATAAACTCCCAGGACGTTCCTCCCCTTTCGCGAGTCCTGAGATGAAACTTTAAAACTCGGGAAGTCGAGGCATTGTTGAGAGGGAGAGAGGAGGGGGAGTAAGGAAGGGGAAGAAGAACTGAGAAGTGGGGAGGTGGAGAAGAACTGAGAAGTGGGGAGATGGAGAAGAACTGAGAAGTGAGGAGATGGAGAAGAACTGAGAAATGGGGAAGGAAGGATAGAGAAAGACAATTGGGAGGAGAAAGGGTAACAGGAAAGGCGAGGGAGGTCTTTAGCCAAAGCCTTTCAATAGTAGGCTTCCTTAAGCCCGTTGGGCGTAGGTAAGCCACACCCAAAGGCTATGGGCTTGTTCGCAGGGCCTACACAAAGCGATATTGATTCTCCTGCCTTATACTTCTCAAAAGACGTTGGATTTGTGAGGGGGGAAAGGGAGAGGGGTAGGGAGAGAGATGGGAGAGTAGAAGGGAGGGAAGAGAAATGGATCTGGGTTCAAGGAGCTGCCGTGGAAAGTGGGTGTTTAGGATTAACGTTGGAGGGGAGGTGTATTGTGGGTGTGTGCAATAGTGTGAGTGTTGTGGTGAGGGTGTATAATTGTGTTAATATTATGGCAATGAGGGTGTCTAGTTGGGCGAGTATTTGTTGGGAGAAGACGACGACTATATTCAGATAATGCTGAAGGGTTAAACCCAGGGATAACTAACCCACTGTAGTTACTGTAGTAATTTTGAGATTTTTCAAAATAATGCGACTAGCAGCAGATGACTAACTCCTGGACATCTGTTTACTGCTAGGTAGGTGTCAGATGTTAGGAAATTTGCACATGTATCTTTCTCCGCATAGGATATTAAACCTGAGGTCGTGAGCCAAACACGTATCTTTATTGACGTGACATTTCGGCTGTGCAGCAGTTTTCTCAAACTAATACAGAAACCTATATATGGTTTCAAAAAGTTTAACTCGCAATTGTTATATTAGGCTTTTATCTTCGATTATCACATAACACAGAGAACAAAAGGCACAGTAACGTAACTGTTACTATACACAAATAACCTGTACATAGGAGAAAGGAGCTTAGGCGACGTTTCGGTCAGACCATTTACTTTTTTTAAATAGTCCAAAGCGGACCGAAACGTCGTCGTAAGCGGGTTATTTGTGTATCACACAATTTATCAAGATTCCAGAACATCAAAATATTGCTGTGTCAGGCAAGTATCGTTACAATGATGGTAGACAATACCAGGTTAACGAGTAAGACACGCAACACCTGGGTATCTTTTAATAACGTAACATTGCAAGTGTCTTACCCTGCTGGTACTGTGTACCATCATTGTAACGATACTTGCCTCACACAGCAATATTTTGGAGTCCTGGTATCGAAAAGTCGTCGTAAGCTCCTCTCTCATAATTACAGGTTATTCGAGTACTGTTCCAGTCACTGTACTGTGTCTTTTTGTTCTTTATATTCCGTGATAATCGAAGATAAATGTCTAATATAACAATTGTTATATTAGACATTTATCAAGTTTTCTTCTGCCATTCACTCATACTCTTCTATTTCTACTATTTTTCTACACCCAATTATTTTTTACTGTTACTTTGTTACTATGTTACTTTGTTCCTTCTTTCTGACAGTGCTATTGATTTTTTTTTGTCAATTAGTGTGATCATTGTGCTTCATTTTCTCATCAACACACAACTTATGCTAAACAATTTACATTGCAACATTGCTATTGAAATAACCAGAGTTTCATTATCGTACTGAAATCATTTTCGTACTTTACTGTAATATAGTCATACAGTTTAATTACCTTATACGTCTTGTTATTATAGACATCAAGGTATTACACATGTTGTACATTCATCAATTTTCTAAACAACCACTGAAAAAATAGTGAACTTCTAAGCGCTTTCGTGATTTCTCACATTATCAAGGCCCTTGATAATGTCAGATTATCACAGTCCTTGATAATGTTCTAATTTCATTGCTTAAATACTCAATT